>JALBCR010001731.1:7500-66279 GCA_030710515.1 Abscondita cerata | reverse complement strand
GATGAAATGGTCTTTCGAAAATGTAACTTTCGACCCCATTGCCATTTAAAATTTTCAAGTTGCCCCCTGTTGCGCCGCCACTGGTGGAGATAGAAAAGGTTCATTTGTACCAAAAGATGGGAATTTAAAAATAAAATTGATCTGTCCGAGGAAAATTGCATAAAAATAAGGATAAAATTTAATGAATTTTATTCCACCGCACCAAACTATCGATAATAACATCACATGCCGTAGAACAAATTAAATCGAACAGGTATTTTTTGATTCCTATAAACAAAATTTAATTTTAAAATCTTACAGTTTTTGTAAAGAATTAACGGGCATGATTTGTTTAAATGCTCTTCCAACCAAACAAACATGAATTTTTCCAAAAACCAATATTTAAAAAATTGGTCATTCATTCATGCAGATGTTTGTGATCTATGTCGAGATGCGATAACATTCAGATTTCTACTATTTTTAGAAGCGTTACTACGACGGAGCAAAGTTCTTTCTTTATTGCAATCTGATTTTACGAACTTTATGCCGACCCTTCTATCGAGACGACCACTCTGCACAGGGAGTGGAATTACGAGGCGGGTTCATAAAGTAAGGGCCGTCTGGTCACAGAAAAAAATATACTCATAAGAAACAAATTTTATTGTCATATTTAGTTAAGTACAAACTTACTTTACTTCTCTACATAATCGCCGTTCACTTCTAATCATTTTTCGTACCGCTGCACCAGCTTCTTAAACCCCTCTGCATAGATTCTTGCCACTAGAGAGTTGAACCAGTTGACAACGGCATTTTTGAGTCCCTCTTAGGTTGCAAAACGTTGTCCACCGAGCCACTGTTTAAAATGCAAAAAGAGGAAGGTCGGGACTGTACGGTGGGTGGTCAAAAAGTTCCCAACGAAAATCTTGAATTTTCTCCTTGGTTTTGGCAGCAGTATTGTGGAGGAGGATTATGCCAGATGACAGTTTACCGCGGCGTTTGTTTTGGATCGCACGTCTCAATTTTTCTGAGCGTTTCGCGGTACACGTCAGCTGTAATTGTTGTCCCATGTTCCATGAAATCAACCAAAAGAACACCGCCTTTGTCCCAAAAAACTGTAGCCATCAATTTTCGACTTGTGTACGGAGTTTGCTTAAACTTTTTCAGTTTTGGTGAAGTTGAGTGTCGCCACTGCACGATTGCTGTTTTGTTTCTGGGTTGCTGTAGGATACCCACGTTTCGTCCCCCGTAACAATGCGAGAAAACAAATCATCTCCATCTTGTTGATAACGGGCCAAAAACTTTCGTTCACTAGACATTCTTTGCTCTTTGTGGTGGTCGGTGAGCATTTTTGGTACCCACCTTGCACACAATTTGTGGTATGTGAGGTTTTCCGTAACAATATTGTAAACAGTAGTGCGTCCAAGTTGAGGAAATTTTGCAGCAAGGCCACTAATCGTTAATCGACGATCAGATCGCAGTGTTTGGTCCACTTGTGAAACGATTTCATCGGTCTGGATACTGGGCCTGCCACTCCGCTCTTCGTCATGGAAATTTGTTCGCCCATTTTTAAAATCACGGCACCATTGTTTCACCTTACTTTCGCTCATAACTGTAGGTCCATAAACCAGGCATAACTCTCGATGAATTTCAGCAGCCGACGATTCTTTTGTACATAAGAAACGAATCACAGAACGCACTTCACATTTGGCGGGATCAACGATTTTTGCGGCCATTGTTCTTTGCATTCACGGACAACAATATGACTTCAGAACCAAAATAAATGACGCTGTAGCTTTGCAATGAGTCAGTAGATGGCGCTGCAGTAGTAAAACCGTGCTCCGAAGCACCAATATTTAAGTATAAGCAAACGGCCCTTAGTTTATGAACCCGCCTCGTATAACCTGCTTTTAATTTCTAATTATTGCTTGTAACGTAGGACCAAATAACTGAGTACACTCTGTTCACATACTAAACGTTTATGGTTTGGTTTTTTCTGATACCTGAATAGTATTTGATAATCATTTTGCAACAAAAATCTTCACATTCCTCCAGTTTTTGTTTCCAGTTAGAAACAACAACTGCTAACGAATTAGTTTTGTACGAATTATGTCTCAGTCTTCATTTTATCTTAGTTAAGTATGAATATAATGGATTCTTGCCGAAAAGAAAATTTATTTAAAGGTATTGCCCGGACTAGAGAGTTTCGGATTAGCGGAATTTTACTATACTTGTGTATGTTTACTTCTGAGCAGATTCTAATTTGATCATGTTTGTTACAGCTGCCCTCACTGTGGAAAAGTATTTACAATCTCTCAAGATCTGACAGTGCACGTAAGGACAAAAGCATGCAGTTTCGATGGCAAGGATCCTAAACTAAATACGTGTGATCAATGTCAATACAAAACTGACTCCATGTCGGATTTGTTATTTCATAAAGTTCTTCACGGAGAGCCATACTTAACAGAATCGAAAGACTCTAAGCGTCAGGAGGCGCAATATAAATGTCCCATATGCGAAAAATTCTTTGCGAAACCTTCTTTGCGCTGTCATTTACGTATACACACCAAAGAGAGACCGTACATTTGTCCATTATGTAACGCCGGTTTTGTTAGAAAGAGTAACTGGGCAGTTCATATGACCAATCACGACAGAAGCAGCATGAGGAAATTGGAAAAGGTCAATCACGTTGCTGAATTTGGCGTGCGGCCGTTTTTATGCACGATATGCGGGGCCAGTTTTAAAAGAAAGTAAGTACAGTTGTATAGTTTATGATTAAAATCGCATTTATTTTAATGAAAGAAAATGTAGTCGAGCTAATAATCAATTTCAATAAATCAAAACCGGATCTATAATTATGGAGTGTTTAGTAAAGGGGTGTTTCTTTTGAAGGATGTTTATTAGGGTGTGAACGCTTGTTTCTATTTACTTAAAAAGTTACAATAAGGAAAACACTTTCGTCGGACATAAATCTATTGTTCGATATGTATTTGTGCACAACATCGTAAAATATCAGGCTCGGTGATTTGCAAAACTGTTCGAGTGACATCTACTTTGCATGATCGTACCATTTCAAGTGTCATACTGACGAAATATATGATAATTGCGTTCACAACGAATGGCTAAAGTTTCAGTGTATCGCTACATCTAAGGAAACTAGAGAGATTATACGCAAGTAGCCTTTATATTTTCCAAAGTTAAAATCTTCTTTTTAGCACACATTATTTAATAGCGCGAATACGTAAATTTAAATATGCAAGTTTAAAACGAAGTAAAGTTTGTTTTTATTGAACTAATTTATTCGTCATTGACTTTCTGCGACAAAGAAATAGAAAGGGAAGCCGTAGAGTAACGTAATTACGGAAAAAGAAATTTGGCGCTATATCGAATCATGCCAATCTCTAGCTGGCGGATTTTTTAAGCCAGAGAGGGATTTATTGCATACTTTTAAGCCCCTGGCGGTCGTAAATTTGAAGAGTCTCTGCTGTAATGTATCTGCAAAGAGTCACTCCATGATGCATAGTCCTCGGAATGGGTGCCGTTAATGTGCTATCGGAGGAGTGGCGCCGTTATCTAAATCTAAAGCGATTGATATGCTCTGTTCTGGTTTATTTTATATTTCGGATCTTCTTTTTTAAGATCCTTGCAAATTATTGTTCTGAAAACAATACACAGACGCGTTTCTTGATATATTGATGTGGTTGTTCATGCGATTCGTGGTTAATCGTTTGATTTAAGGTGCACCTTACTTGGATGTTTGAAAGACGTTCGTGCATAAATAAACCTTCTGTTCTATCAGAATGCACCGACTCGATGGTGTAAAAGACAAATGTATAAACGAATGATTCGACATGCTCTTTTAATTGCATTGCTGATAAATAGATAGGGCATTATCATCATTCATATTATACATTAGCTCTTCAGAAAGTTTCGGAAATTTCGCTTTTTATTGATTTCTTTTTATTCAAGTTGTTAAAATCACTTTAAAAATACGATGTAAGATTTTATCACATACATTAGGTATTTGTTCTTGATCGATCAGAACGTATCAGCATGTATCTTTGAAATGTGGAAAAGAAGAGCAACTGAAACATTTAAACACATCAGAGTTTTCTTAAGGGCAACTCTTTAAATTACTTTTGAAAAATAAGATGGATGGTTAAGGGACGCTTTAACAAACCGAAAATTTTAGCATCGCTTTTTTCACGAATTAGAGTTAGAAGCAATACGTTCGTCCGTATGTAATACACGATATCTAAAAAAAATCTAGTTTGTTTTTTATGAGACTTGGTATTTACGTACGGATTGACCAACTGTATACCGAAAACTGCGTAGCTTACGGCCTTGCGGAAGAAAAAAATTTCTTATGAAAGTGGCCAAGAGAAATAGTTGGCAATTATTTTTTCCTCTAACTTTTTAACTAAAGTGTAGGGGGTAAGGCAAACATTGATTTCGAAAAGCTGCAATTTCTTGAAAAGTCTTATTGCAGAAATTCGAACTGAGTTTCCAGTTGTGGAATATTAAAGACTGAAACGAATGGTACACACTGGAAGTCTATGTCTTTTTTTCCCTGAGATATTAATCAATTCAATTTCAATTTATTTGTTCTATTTATATTAACAAAAGATTCGGTTTTTAACATAACAATAAAAGCAACAACAAAAATAAAAAAAAATTTTCTTTGGCTCTTCTTCTTCATTCTATTCTTATTACTGCTTTTTTTTCATTCTTCTATCTACTTTCTTTTTTCCACCATCTTTCTCATCCACCCAATCCCTTCCCCTCTCACTCTCAACAACACTTTTCTCATTCTTTCGTCCGCTCTTACTTCACTACACTCTAATTTCAAATGCTCTACATTTTCCCACCTCTCCCTACACATTCTACACTTTCTATCTTCGTCCTTCCACCAGTACTTATTTCCATTCTCTTCGTTTCCTACTCTAAATCTTGCAATTAGTCTTTTATCTTCTAATGCCATTCTTCCGGTTATGTAATTCTGTTTTCCATCTGTTATTAATTCTTCATACTTTGTGTTGTATTTTCCTTCTCTAATTCTTGCTCTTTTTTCTTGTGCCTGTGTGTCTCTATCTCTTTGTACTATTTCTTCTTCCATACTTTTCCCCCATCTCTTATCTTTTTATTTCTTTCCTTGCATATCCTCCTCTTTCATAATATCTTCCTCTAGCATCTTCACCATATTTTACCTTTTGCTCCTCTACTTCCTTCCAACATTTATATAATATCTTATTTTTTTTCTTGCTTTCTATCTTTTCTTTATACCGTATTGCCTTTTTTTGTCTGTATCCTTATTTTTTCTAGTTTACATTCTTTCTTTAACTATATAAACTATATAAACTTCATCGGTACTTATATTAGAATCAAAGAATAATGCATGTAATATTAATACTTTCAAACGTGATATAAATCCGGCTGACCTCGGACCCGGTATTTCTAGCATTAAGGAAGGAAGTAACGGAAAACTTATACTGCGTTGTGTTGATAATGATCATTTAAAAACCGTAAAAGTAAATATTGAAAATCTGTTGGATCGTCTTTTAGTGTTACAAGTCCAACTAAATTATTTCCTCGACTTAAGATTCATAATCTAGAACCAACACTAATTTCGAACGAAGACCTCGCTCAGTCTATTTTCAAGCAAAATAACGTTGATGTCGGAAAATTATCTCAATTTAAAATTATACGTAAAATAACCAAAGGTGATAATACCAATTTAATCGTGCAAGTTTATCCTGAATTGTGTAAATTTCTCCTGCATAATAAATCTTTATACATTGGATGGCGCAGGTGTTTTGTTACTGAATTTTTTGATATAAAACGTTGCTTTAAATGCTCATCTTTCAACCATATGTCTAAAGAATGCAAGAGTACAGTCAATGTATGTCCAATTTGTTCCGAAAATCACACTTTAAAAGAATGTAAACAAACTACTGTAAGATGCTCAAATTGTGTAAACCATAACAATATCTCCAAAGCAAACTTATCTACAAATCATACTTCAATGGACAATAAGTGTCCTATATACTTAAAACAAGTACAAATACTGAAGTCTAAAATTTGTCAGGTAGAGGGAACATAGCAATTAATGCAAGATTCTCATCATAGTAGTATTAAGGTGTGTCATCAAAATATTCAATCTATTAAGAATAAAATTGAACAAATTGAAGTATTTTTATCACACGAAACAGTAGATGTCTTATGTCTCTCTGAAACATGGTGCACAAACAGTGAACAGGAATACGTTGTTATACAAGATTATAAAACTGTTAGCTGTTTTTCAAGGACAAATTATAAGTGCGGTGGTGTTATGATTATGGCCAAATCTTCATTACAGATTACTCAATTACATAACTTTCAAGATCTTTGTGTTGAGAAGATTTTTGAATGTTGCGCTGCTCTAGTGTCATTAAAGCAAGGCGATATTTGTGTCATTGTTATATATAGGTCGCCATCATTACTTCATGAAGACTTTGAAGAATTTTTGGAAAAATTCGAAAGAGCTTTAAATTTAATTTTTTTCAGTCTTAACATTACGAAAGTTGTAATTTGTGGCGATTTGAATATCAATTCATTAACTGATAACAACAAGAAAACACAATTACTCGATTTGACAAACTCATACTATTTAGAATCCCTTTTTGGGAGAAAACAAGAATAACTTCGCATTCTGCAACCGGGATTGATTATGTATTTACTAATATAGCCAACAATATAGTTAATAAGTCAGTTATAGCTAACGGGTTATCTGATCATACTGCTCAGATTGTATCGTTAAGTTGCGTTCTTAAGAAATCTGTTACTTATAATCGTGTACGTTCGTTTTGCAAGAGAAATATCCAAACATTTACAAACTATTTGGTGAATGAGAGTTGGTATGAAATCTTTCATTCTAAGTGTAGTGCTGATGATAAGTTCTCGTTCTTTTTAGATACTTTGACCTATTATTTTAATTTAAGTTTTCCTTTTGTAACTACAAATCATATAATAACCACAAACCCTGGTTAACACAAGGAATCCGAATTTCTTCGATACATCTGAAACAATTATATGTAGAATCCAAAGTTAGCAGCAGAAATAATGAGTTTTATAAGAAGTACAAATATATTTACAGACAAGTTATTACGCAGGCTAAGAAACTTTATATATGCAAAAAATCTCATCGTCATCTAACAAGTCAAAATCGGTGTGGAATATAATTAATCATTCGCTTGGTAGAAGTGAATCTAGTAAGAATATCGAGAGTTCCGCAATTATAGTCAATAGTACTCATACAACTAATAAAGGTTTAATTGCGAATGCCTTCAACACTTATTTTGCAGAAGCACCAAAAAGACTTCTTAAAAACAGTGGAAGCAGTTCACAAGTTTCTACAAGCATCAATAAATACTCTTCCCATACGAATAATACAATTTTCTTGGATCCTATCATTGAATCCGAGATACTGGAGATTGTCAATAGTTTAAAAATTCTTACTCAACTGGTCCTGATAATTTTCCAGTTTATATTTTAAAATGCAGCTGCTACGTCTTGTTGAAACCTATGGTGCATATTTTTAATGACTGTCTTGTTGAAGCAGTGTTCCCAAGCATGTTGAAAACTGCTAAGGTAATTTGTTTATATAAAAAGAATGACCCTAAGCTACTGGAAAACTACAGGCCAATTGCCTTATTATCGATTTTTTCTAAAATTTTGGAAAAGCTTCTGTATAAGCGTATATTATACTTCTTAGAACGTAATAACTTACTATCTAATTGTCAACATGGATATAGAAAACAAAGATCTACAACCACAGCTTTAGTTAGTATGCTAAATATGATTTACAAGCACCTAGATGATGGAGGTAAAGTCATGTCTGTTTTTATTGACCTTTCCAAGGCTTTTGATTGTGTAGACACCGAAATACTTATTCAAAAATTAAATTTATATGGCATACGGGGTAAATGTAATCTAATTTTGCACAGTTACTTAACTGGTAGAAACCAATATGTCAGCTACCATAATACCAATTCTTCAAAAGTAACGGTACAAAGCGGCGTTCCTCAAGGCAGCGTTTTGGGCCCATTATTATTTTTACTTTACATCAATGATGTTGGGGATTATTTAAACACCTATTATTGTGCATTTGCCGATGATATTACCTTAATAGCTGCCAATAAAAATGTGGATATAATGAGAAAAGAATTAACCAATAATCTTCAACAGTTACTACGTTACTTCAACTATCATAAATTAACACTCAACTGCAATAAAACATATTCACTTCAATACCATCTACAGAAACATAATTATACAAACAGTTCTTTAATTAGACTCACAAATAAATGTGTTCAACAAGTTTCCACCTACAAACTACTTGGTCTACATATAGATTTATCTCTCTTTGGGACGAACATGTGAACTCAGTTTGCAAAAAGTGTTGAAAAACTGTTTTGCTCTGTTACGACTTCGTATAATAACATCTAAAGAAACAACTAGAATTTTCTACCACTCAAATTTTGAATCTGTACTAAGATATGGTATAATACTATGGGGTAACTCTTCTGCTGCACAACGACTGTTTTTAATTCAGAAAAGGGCTGTCAGGTGTATGTTTGGCTTAAAACCTAGAGAAACATGCAAAAATACCTTCAAGAAGGAGAACATTCTTACACTACCATGTTTATTTATTTTTGAATTACTAAAATTTGTTAAACGTAATCTGAAAGATTTTACTTCGCTAAATAACACTCACATGTATTGCACCAGATATGGTTTAGACTTACAATTTAAAAGACATTGTCTTGTGACTTATGAGTCTAATCCGTATTACATCGGAGTAACGGTTTACAACAAACTTCCCCATTTATAAAAACTTATTCGGTAGGTAAATTTATATCTTCTGTAAAAACGATATTGTTAAGTAACGCATTTTATAGTGTAGAGGAATATCTAAATAGTGATATTTAACCTTTATTCGTTTCATTGTGATTTATTTGTATTCAATGGTGCATTTTGTACGTTACTTTGTTTTTGATTAAGTGTTATTATGACATATCCTATATCATATGTATGATCTACAGGACAAATAAAATTATTATTATTATTATTATTATAACCTGGTGTTTTCTTCTCCAAACCTAGTGTCCATTTTTATCTGTATGTTCTCCAGTTTCTTCCATTCTCTCCATCCACACACCTCTGCTCCATACATCAACACACCTTTTACTATTCTCTCAAATATCTATCTTCTTTTCTCCCAAATTTTCGCAAATATTCTTTCTCCTATACCTTATACCTCCCTTATTATTTTATTTCCTTTTTTCTCTAGTTCCTTAATTTGATCTTCGTTCTTGTTGTCGTACCTCACCATATACCCTAGGTATTTATACTTGTCTACCATTTCTATCTTTTCCTCTTCCCACTTCCATGTTTCTCCTTTTATTCTAATTTTTTTCTTCCTAAACTCCATAATTTTTGTTTTTTCTACATTTAATACTAATTTTTTTTTCAAATATGTATTTATCACTTTTATCATTCTTTTTATTCTTTCTTCTGTTTTTGCCAAGACCACCATATCATCTGCGTAGGCTAAAACCCACATTTTTCTTCTTCCCAAGGAAAATAAACCAGGGCTCAGTGGACACCCCTGTCTCATCTCTTTTGCTATCCTAAACCCTCTTTCCAGCTTTTTCCTTACTCTCGTTCTGCACTTTGTTTCTTTGTATATTTCTTCTATTGCATCTATTAAATCTTCGCTTATTTTAGCCTTTTTCAAGTTTTTTCCACAATAATCCCCTTTCCACTTTTATCAAAAGTTGACCTTAAGTCTAAAAACATCGCAAACATTTCTCCTTTTTTCTTCCCTATTTCTCTATTAACTACATGTTTTAATATATATGTATATATATTATCCACTGTTCCTCTTCTTCTCCTAAAACCCATTTGACAATCCGGTACCAACTTCTTTTCCTCTACTTCTTTCTCTAACCTTTTTTCTTATGATTTCACTGTAAATTTTATATCCGACATTCAGAAGGCTAACTCCTCTGTAATTTTTTCTTCTTTCTTATTTTCTCCCTTGTATATTGGGCATATTATGGCTTCTCTCAATTTTTGGCAACCCTCCTTTCCATATTTTTTCAAATATTCATCTTAATCTTTCTCTCATATTTTCACCTGTGTATTTTCACTGCTCCCCTTTTGTTCCATCTGTGCCACCAGCATTTTTTAAAATTTATTTATTGCTTCTTCCATGTCCTTCTTTTCAATCCCTCCTTCTCTTACTTTCTTGTTTTATCTTCTTTATCCTTTGATTCTATGTCTACCCCCCTCCAATAACTGCTACAATGTTGCTCCTATTTTTCCCTTTCTATTTTAGCTCGGTCCTTTTTCTTTCTTCTTCTTCTCACAAACTTCCAAACTTGTCCTTCGTTTCTATTTCGATCTCTCACTTTCTAATCTCATTTTGAATTCTTCTTTTCCTTTTCTGCATTCTTCTTTAGATTTCATCTTAATTTTTTTATATTCTTCAATTGCCATTTTTCCTTTTTTTCTATTTTCTTTTCCTTCTCCTCATTTCCTTTTTTGTTTTCTGGCACTCTGCATTCCACCATTCATTTCTTTTTCCTAAATTTCTGTTTTTACTTTATACTTTCTCTCTTTCTGTTGCGTCCTCCATTTCTTGTATTATCCTTTATTCCTCCTTCTGAACTTTGTCCTTCCTTCATCTTTTCCTTGTATCTTATTATTATATTTTCTTCTGTCCATACCTTCATCTTTCTCCACTTCTCTCTTTTTTCTTCTTTTTTATTTTTCTTCTCACTAAGGTCACTTCTAACGGTTGATGATCAGAATCTTCACTTTCACCAATTTTGAACTTTACTATGTCTTCCATACTTCTTTCATTTGTGATTACATAGTCTATTACCGACTTTCCTCTTCCTCCAATAAACGTGCATTCCCTTTCTCTCCTTCCTCCATGTTTCCGTTTAATGTTGTCCATCCTTTTTCCTCACAAAATTCTACCAATTTGTTTTCCTTGCCCATTTATTATTTTATCCATTGATACTCTTTTCTTTACCCTTCCATTTACTATCATACCTCCTTCCTCTCTCTCTCCTATCCTTGCATTGAAATCGCCTCCTAATATTAGTTTTTTTCATCTCTCCTTTCATCACTTTATCTATTTTTTCCTTAGTCGTTTCTATTTCTTTTCCATAAATTGTAATTATTTCATACCTTTCGCCTTCTTCTGTTTCTATATTCGTTTTCATCAGCCCCATTATTCTTTCCTCTCTTTCCTCTTTTTTCCATTTTTCTCTCACCCATGTTGTTATTCCTCCTTTGCTCTTCCCATCTTCTCTGTTTTTTCTGCTGAACTGTATGTCCCACATAAATTCTTCCGGTATTTTGTCTTTCCACTCTTCCCAATCTTTCTCTACCATCCAGATTTCAACCAGTCCCACCATTTTAAAATCCCTGAGCTATTAATCAAAAATTATCCATTAGATCGTGGAGTAAATTATAATAATAATAATAATGATGATGTTTATTAAGCATGATCTACAAAGAAATAAAGAAATCTTAACAAAAAAACAAAACTAAAAGAAGAAAACAATATCCATGCTGAAAGAAAGGTCGGCAAAGCCGTTTTTCACTTTTCCCTAGGAAATTCGTTTATGTTCGCCCTGTCTATGTGGGATAACCCGTCGAAATATGTTTTCCGATAAAACTTTTGACGTAAATTAACGTCACGTAAGTAGTTTTTCCACAAGACCCTCCAAATAAAAGAAACTCCCAATAAAATACAAAAAAACTATTTTTAAATTTTTTTAAATTAAAAAAATATGAGGCATTTCCGAAAATAAATCAATTTTGATTTTCAAAGCTTCATTATATTTTACTTCTTAATACATTATGCAACATAATGTTTGCCTTAAGATTATTATCTTCCGGGTTGAGCCGTGTTCGTCCTTCTTTCCTACGTTCTCTGCTTGACGTTTCGCTAACCATGCTGTTAGCTTCTTCAGAAGTTACTCTAAAGACTGATGTTGTTGTCTTCTGCTCCTCGTTATATACCTATGTTCCGTTACGGTTGGTTGATGTCGATCAGTGACGGGTGGTTGGTTTCGATGGTTGGTTGATCTTCTGTTTAGTATCGACTAATTTTATGGCGACATTTGTTTTCTTTGTTTTGTGAAGAGTTAGTTTCCACGTGTTGCTTAATCGGTAACCATCTTCTCGATTGAAGTTGTTTTTGTTTTTCAAAATTTCTAACCTCCATGCCACATCACACCATCATCCACAGCAGAAGCGGTCTCTAATCAAAACTTTATTGCATAGAGCTAACAAGATTCCTGACGAGGTTCATAAGGCAGAAGAACTTCGACACGTCCAACAAGCCCTAATGAAGAACGGCTATACCAGAAAAGAAATAAGAGCCGCCTGTCGCAGGAAATCCGAAAAGAGAAGGAACAGGTCACCACCTACGCTCGTTTGCCATTCATTGCTGGAGTAACTGACAAATTAAGAAAATCATTGGAGAAGAAGAATATCGGTGTCAGGTTTGGAACGGTTAGAAAAATCCAGCAACTACTACCTTCTAATAAAGATAACCTGCCGAAACTCTCAACAAAAGGGGTCTACCAAATTGATTGTTCATGTGGAAAGGTCTACATTGGTCAAACCGGACGCAACATAAAATGTAGATTAAAAGAACATCACCGAGACGCCAAGTCCAGAGCGGTAGATAAATCAGCAATAGCAGAACATCTACACGAAAAGGAAAACACATCATCAACTTCGAGGAAGCTAAAGTTCTATCAAGGACTAACAACTACTATCCAAGGATAATCAGAGAATCCTTAGAAATTATGAAAACAAAAAAACAACTTCAATCGAGAAGATGGTTACCGATTAAGCAACACGTGGAAACTAACTCTTCACAAAAACAAAGAAAACAAATGTCGCCACAAAATTAGTCGATACCAAACAGAAGATCAACCAACCATCGAAAACCAACCACCCGTCACTGATCGACATCAACCAACCGTAACGGAAAATAGGTATATAACGAAGAGCAGAAGAGAACAACATCAGTCTTTAGAGTAACTTCTGAAGAAGCTAACAGCATGGTTAGCGAAACGTCAAGCAGAGAACGTAGGAAAGAAGGACGAACACGACTCAACCCGGAAGATAATAATCTTAGTGACAACAGCCGCGAAAGCTTACATTCATACAATGTTTGCCTTACTCCCACCACTATGAAGAGTTGGAGGAAAAAGTGCTCAACTAAAGTTACTCCTTATAGAGATAAAATTCATTTGCATCCATTTTCAATCTAATTTAATGGAGCAAATTTTAGGAAAAACTTCCCCGAGCGGACATTTTACAAACTTAAAAATAATTTTCAGCAATCTCTCTTGGCCATTTTCATGAAAATATTTTTACCGCAAGTCGTAAGTAAGCGGTTTCTGATATACAACCGCTTACATCGATTAGTTGGCCACCCTGTACATAAAAATATTCGATTTACACATTTTGTTTTCAAATAAAAGTTGTTTGCAATCTAATTATCAACAACTTTTGTGTAAACTGTTATTCTTGATTCAATTAGTAATTACTGACTTATGACAATTACGTGACCCAAATTGTTTTAATTGTAGGTATGTTCATAAATATTAATTATACAAAAAAGTTATAGGAGAAAAGTTATTTGGAAATTTTATAGTCTATCAATTGTAACATTCTAAATTATTGACTACAAAAGAGGAAATTATTGAACAAGATATCGATTTTCACTGGTCACATGCATATATGACACACAAAAACAGAAAAAAACATCAGTCAGGTCGAATACGAATGAAAATCTCCCAAATATAAAGTTGGCCCTCCTCCAGCTTCATAGCACTATTTCCATTTATGCAGTTCATAATCATCTCTCTTTGGAAGTTGAAGTAACCTCACCTATACAGTGGCAATATTAAGTTACAGGTTGGCAACGGCGTATCCAGACAACACTCTCGGGAGTGGCACACGTAATTTCGAAGCAGAAACATATTTTGTTTTTTTACATATATAATTATTTATTGAGAACACATCGATGGCTTAGCGCAAAAAGTCATTAAGTTACACTTACAAATTTCTGGATATGAATAATTCAAATTTGCGGCGTTTAAAAAATAACCGCATTCAGCACTTAATGAAATAAAGACTTGCTAGTTTATAGGTGTTAGATGAGTCCGATGCACTTAGTGAGTTATTGCAGGGATGGTAATGATTAAAACGAACAATTCGACACGTATAGCAGAAAAATGTAAAAAATGTATTTAATGACTTTTTGCGCTAAGCCATATTATATATTACATTTTATAACAATAAATTTAATCTACGATTCTTTATTTTGGCAAAACGTTCTAAAATTTTATTTACTTCAATCGGAATTTCTCTATGAACATGTAGCAGACAAAGTCCATTTAGCCTCTCCTCTTGCATCCTGGACCTCAACCACGTCTTTGCTCTTGGAAGAGTCGAAAATGATCTTTCTGAAGTAGCTACACTTACAGGAAGTGTATTTTGAAATGTTGGAAACATCAAGATCGCACATCTTAAATACTTCCAATACAGTTTGAGGAATGTTGTCTAACGTTTTGCTTTCTTGTTTCCAAAAATGTAGCCATTGGTTTAGTTCACCTTCCAAAATTGTTGATAAAGTTTCTTCGTTGATGTGGAGAAGAGATGAATAACATGTAGCTAAGGTTTTAGCTTCAACTTTTAAATCCGTCTCTCTTTCCAAAAGAATACTGGGCATTAAAATTCTTAGTTTAAAACTTTTCATAGTCGTTTCAGGTAGTCTGACTTTCAAGTCTTCAATTATGTTGTCAAGCAGTGGAATATATAACGCCCTTTTATAATATTCTTCAACCGTCTCGGCTACATAGTTTTCTATGCATTTGCCTTGCAGCGACCCGAGGCATTTGGATTTCAAACCCCATGTCAGTTGAGACTGTAACTGCTTTGTTGTAAACTTGGGAAAACGACTTTTCAGTATTACTTCTCATCTTCTTAAGAATGTCGATTGTTCTTGCCAAACAATCGTCAGCCTTTGACATGTCAATAGTAGACGATTGGAGATATCGGCTTAATGGCAATGTCTCCTTTAGTACGTCAATGAGGGAAAGCAGCGCTATAATAAAATCTGAACTGAAAATGGAATTTAATAACGAGTTTGCCGTAGAGCTGGTTGTTCGGTCTTGCCATTGTGTGATGTTTATTAATGCTTCTGTGACAGGAAAAATCAGATCCCAGAATTTTATCAGAGCATCGTGGCGTTCTACCCACCTTGTTTCACAAAACCTGGTTAGTTTAGACCCTGCCGTAATACCTTTAAAAATCATTTGTCTTTTGGTTGATGCATTGAAGAAAGCAATGACAGACTTGACAGTACTTACAGAATTGCGAACAATGGAAATATTTGAGCTTTTTGATATGGAATTGTTCAAAGCATGGTTGTTGCAAGGAGAACGGCACGCATTTTTTGTTGTTTTTTGGATGACATGTACAGCTCCAACAGTATCCGATGCCATAACACTGCAACTGTCCGTTCCTATTCCAACACAGTTGTTCACATCCAGTCCAAGGTTATTTATAAGATCAATAACAATTTTTCCTAGAGCTTCACCAGACAGTTTAGGTTCATAGTGTTTATTAGCTGTATTGCTTAAGTCTTTCAATGCAAGTTCATAAGCGTCAACAAACATTATAAAATCTTCATGCAAAGTTGCTTTATATACGTATCTAATGCTCAAGGACAATTTGTCAATGTTTGACACATCTGTTGTTTCATCAAACAGTATGCTGTAAAAACGAGCTTCTTTAATTTTTAAAATTATAGCTTCTCGTATATCTTCTCCACAACACTTAATTATTTCATTTTGCGTAGCCTTTGAAATATACGTTGCACGTGAGGAAGCATATTGTAGATGCTCTTCTAGTTCTTTATCGCCAGATGCAACACGGTATCGCAGAAGCTCTCTAAAATTTCCTTGATTAACTTCTGAGGATGAGTCACCAACAAGTGATCCATCCTCCCGATGTCCCCACAAAGGTATGTTCTGCCGTCCTAGGAAAATTATTGATTCAATAATTGGTCGCAGGCGCTGTCGATTATTTTTATTTGCTCAAGCCTTTGCTCACTTAATTGGTTTGCTATGCTAAGTTCAGGGCAGTAGTAGGTTTTTAAAAATACTTTTCCCGCTTTCACACTCTCGTTATGATATTAATTCCTTTGATGATTCTCCAAGTCACCATTTCTTCCTTTCAGATTTTTAAAGTTTTTTAATGGATGTAAGACTAGTTTGCCAACAGACATGCCTTTGTTGTTACCAACTGTTCGATTTTTTGCAAAATATGGCACAATATTTGCAATATAATCCTTTCTTGAACGGAGAAAAGACAAGCTAGTGATAGCTATCAATGTGACTTTTTAACAGATAGCGTTTGATGGATTTTACACTGCCATTTTTGCATGACACATTATGTTCAGAGAAAGGTAGTTGGAAATGGGAAGGAGGCTCCCAGTGGTCTTCAATCAGCAACCGTTTGGTAAAATCATCAATACTATTATCTTTCGAAAGTTCTTTACCTATGTCATTTGCAACTAACGACTTTTCTTCTTCAGATGTTGCAGATGAGGTAGAGACTGTTTCTTTCTTGTGGTCAGTATCTTTTTCTGCAGAATTTCCCGGTATATTACTTAAAGAATTGTCTGATTCAGGACGCGAGAAAGTTGAAATCACTGTCCTATTGTTGCTGAGTTTTTTTTCCTCATCATTCACTACCTTTTTAGAAGGGATAATAAAGAATGATTCTAAAGTTCTCGGGTTTGTTCTTTTCTTACTCATCATAAATGTCTTTAGAAAACGAACAAACTAAAAAAAATAAAACTTTGATGCAGTTTTTGAATTTCTACTTATTTTGTAAAATTAATTGTATGACACAATATTTCATTAAAGGTTAAAAATTAAAAAAGTTTGGGTATAAGTAATTATTTATTAGTATAGCACTATAGCTGTGATTAGAATTCACTAAAAAACTTTAAAATACGAAGTCCAATCGAGAGACATTAAATCATTCCAAAAATACATTAATGATTGCTAAAGGTAACGGCCGCGAAATCGAATTTCGCGGGCTGTTTTGAGAACGCGAAGTACTCACTTCGCGTCTGATTGCACGAAAAATATATTATTGAATAAACGTGCTAAGCGTGTAGATATAAAACAATGCAAATAATTTGCTCCTAAATAAAATAGCTTACCTTAGAATTTCTAGTGTTGTTACACTTCACATAAATTTAAAAAAACGACACTCAAAATACTGCAGTCGGAATAGTGCACAAACTCACTATCGTGGTCGCTCACTATTCACTTATATCAAGTATCAGTATACACACGGACCGGGGTGGAAAAAATATGTGATATGAAGTACCTGACTTCATAACTGACATATTTGAATTATTAATACTTAAAGTAGTTAAAAACCTTTTGTCAATTGATAAAAAAACGCGCGTAAACACCTTTTATTTCTAATATGTTCCAACTAAATGCATGTGTCAAAACATTCGTAATATGAGTCTCTGTACTTGTCCATGTAACTGTTATCCTGAATTCGTCTTTATTGCTGTTATAAGAGCTTACCTCTGGTAATATTATGAAAAGCATTTATGCTGCATTTTTGCTGTCGCGTCGTCACAAAATACAAATTTACGCATTCCAACTTCACAACCAGATTAGATCTCGGAGCTCAACATTTTTTTTATATACTGTATAATCACTACGTAGTGATTTATTTAAAAAAATACTTTCTCGGGGAGGCAATTGCTCTTATGGCCGGTTCTCTCAATCCGCCCTTGTAGGTTGGTTTCACTTTTATAGTAGCTAAGTTTCTGCTAAACCCAGTGTTTTTAGTACACTGACCCTGTGGCTACTGATCATTTACTATCATCATTTCGAAGCTGCCACAGTTTCAGCCAACATAAGCTCATTAAACTGAAAGTTAGTAAGTTTGACTTTGATTTCCCCACCTCTATAATATGTCTAACATTGCTAGTGCAACATCGTTCTCAAATTCATACTCTGACCTCAGAAGTTGGTTTTTGGTGGAAGTCAAGAGAATCTTCGAATTATTGATGAAGAAATTGTTGCGCTGTGATCGTTTTTGTCATTCTTTTTACCAAGCTGGTGTTCCTGTTTCGGTAAGATTAGAAACAGAAATGAATTCTCCAAGAGGCTCATTTATTTCTATTCTAGTTCTCTTAACACGATACCAACCGATACTATTTTAACTTTTGAATTAAAGAGGTTCAATAAGTTTACATTTTTGGTAATCTCTTGGTTTTCTTTGTTAGTAGTTTTTTCGGTTTTAGTTAAGTGATCGAAAACAAAAACTATCTAGAGGATGGAGGGTTTATGTTCCACTGAGACGAAACATTGTTCTTAGTTGGACTTGTTCATTTATAGGACATTTACGAAGGTTACTTAAAACTAGTCTTAAACTGTCACAGCATCATTTATTCTTTTTCCTGTTATAAAGGGCACGTTTGGAATAATTTTCCGTTCAATTTGACTAAAGATGTTTTGATTTATAAATGATGGAGGAATCATAACCTTGGATATTAGGTTTAAATCTGCATTTAAGCATATGCAAAAATGTTTCTTCACAGAGATTAGTTACTTCATAGATGTAGCTGTCCTCTAGCGGAATCTTTTCCGTTTCTGCGCCAAGTTTCTTGGTGTATATGTGATCACCTTTTTTATCGTACTACGAGCTATTTATATCTTGTAAGTTATCCTAACAAAGTAGGCGGAATTTATTACAATTAAGATTATTGCTAGTTGCTCTATAGTTGCTAAAAAGTTGCCAGAGAAAATTAGTTGCTCTGCCGGTTTTCATTATTTTTAAGGTTACGCTAAAAGAAGATTAAGGTAGCGGATCAATTGTTTATAACAAAATAAATAAATGTAACAAAAAGTTAATAATTAGTTGCTATTTAGTTGCTCACTAAACAAATATGTCTCGTATTTTTTGTTTATTAAATGCAAATCTACAAGAGTGAAATACTCTTAAAATGCTAGTTGATGCTTTGAATTTGATTTTAGTTAATAGTCTGAATTAGTCGATAACAAATATCCAAGTTCTTAATCAGTTGCTCGCAGAAATATCTAATAATAGAGAAAAACTTGTCAGAGTGCAAACCTACAAGAGTGAAATACTAGTTTCTGTTTTGAATTTGATTTTAGTAAATTAGTTGCTAGCAAATATCCAAGTTCTGAGTGAGTTGCTTGCAGAAATATCTGATAATATAGAAAAACTTGTCGGCGTGCAAACCTACAAGAGTAAACTACTCTAAAATTGTTAATTGTTGCTTTCAATATATTATTATAAAGAACTGATCCGCTAATTTAATCTTCTTTAGCGTAACCTTAAAATAATGAAAACCGGCAGAGCAACTAATTTTGTTCTTTGATATTTTTTAGCAATTATTGAGCATAATTATACTTAGTATACTATTGGCGCGGAGTAATAAACCTGTCAGAATTATCGAATATCCCGTATTGCAGTGGCGTAGGTACCTGATACGTTTGGAAAATCATATTTTTAGTAGGTAAATATATTATAATAATAAAATCTACCTTTATATGTTATTTATTTTATTTGTATAGTAGATCACATTACAAATTTTACTTCTTACGTATTATATACCATTATTTTTGTATCTTGGTATAATACCCACATCTACGGCTATGATTCTCGTTTCGTCAGTACCTGTGCTGATGGCAACGTGTTTACACAGATTAAACTATTGTTCTCAGACCCTAGATGGGTCGATATGCTGCAAGAGCGGCACAATGATCGTATTTTGGTTAGAATTTATTGGTTTTACTTAACCGTAGAAGTACCGCTTTCACAAGAAAATAAAGAATTATTTCAAGCAATTATGATTTATTACTCTGCGCCAACAGTATACAGACTTTAATAGTAATAATATTAATTGTAATTAATTCCGCCCACTTTACGTGAGGTGTTTTGTATTTCTTTGCAGTAGCTCGTTGAGTCAAAACTGAAGTCATACATTCTTCCACTCTTCGATATAATTAGGATCCCGGCAACTGTCGAGTTTTAGGCAAAAAAAAGTGATAGAAGTAGTTACTTTAGTGTAAGGGCCAAAATTTACCGCCAATATAGGTCCAAGGATGGCGCAATTGTGTTTCGCACTTGTGGGCAACTAAACATGTTTAAACACTTTCGAATTTGCAAATGTCACCCTCTTAATACCCACATATTTAACCACAAAAAGTACAATTATTATCTTAGTTTACGGCAAAATTTTAAAGTACACACACGGTTGTATTGCCAATAACTTCCAAAATAACTGCCAAAAATTCTCGAATGTGTTATCTATTATGTTCAGATAGAGCCGCAGTGCTCGCTCAAGCAGAGGAAAGGGCGCGAAGACTGCACATTTTTCTGACTTTATATAGTATTATAATTCAATTCGATTTGTTCTTGTCTCGGAAAAATATTGTACCATACGGTGTGTATGTAGTTTGTTTGAATACCTCGAACTATGATTTTGGATAATTGTTCGGTAAAATTCAGCCAAACAAAGGAGCGTCTTAAAATTGTGACTGATACAATAAACCAATTCTAATCGTTTACAACTAATATGAAACATCGAGAAGAAAAAAGATCATATGAACTGAAAGTAATAAAGGTTTGCCGTGTTTAAGAGACTCATAAAATTAGTGACCATCAGTAAGTTCAGACTTTTCTGTGAAAAATTGTAATTATATCAGAATAAGATCTGTATTCACCTTAATTTGAAATAAAAAAAAAACAATCAGCTTTTGTTACGTAACAATTGAGTTAAATTTAATAATCCTCCAAATTCTAGTTCTAGATGAATATCCTCGTAAGAATTTTTTTTAATTGGGAAGGCGTAGATCGACGTATTATACAAGTCATGGGCATTAAAAGGAAGACCTTATTTTGGAACAAATGCAACAACAAGGCAAATTGAAGTAGAAAAGTAGATGTATTATGTAAGAAAAGATGGTACCAAGAGAAAAACTAAATGTGGGGAGTGGAATGTAGGTAACTAAAAAAAGAGGCTAAACGTGGAGGAAAAGAAAAATGGACTGGGAGTTTTTAAGAAGTACAAAAGAAATTTTTAAAAATGTAAAGAAGAAAAGAAGAAATATAAGAAGGAAATGAAAAAGCGCATAAAAGAAATAAAAATTGAGGGAGAAATGTGAAAGTTACTAAAGGAAGAAACGGCAGAGGGAAAAAATTAAAAGTAAAAATATATTTGGAGAAGTGGAAGTGAAAGTAGAGGTAAAACAAATTTAAAAAGGGTGGAAAAGGAGATGATATAAAAATAGAAGAAGTATATGAAGCAATATATAAAATAAAGAAAAGAAAAAACGATGGGAGGTGATAGAATGCAGGGGAACAATGGTTATATACGGAAGAAAAAACAAGAAAGACATTGGTAATAAAAGGAATTTTCAAGTGACTGGAGAGAGGCAATAATAAGTCTAATATACAAAGAAGAAGATCGGAGAGAGGAGGGGAATTATAGGGGAGTGACTGTGAATGTATGTATGATTATAACGTATATGCGACAATAATTTAGAAAAGTATGGAAAAAGAGATGGCCGGAAAAAGGTTTAGAGAAAGATTGGCAAGCGGGTTATAAAAGAAGAAGAACAATAGATAATATATACATTTTGAAACAAATAATACATAAAGAGTTGGGGAGAAAAGGAGGTGAGGTCTGGGTGATTTTCATAGACATCAAGGCAGCATTCGACAACGTAAATAGAAAAAGGATGTGGAAATGGTTGAAGAAAAAAAGGATAGGGGAGCACATGATAGAGAGAATAGAAGAGATATATGCGGAAACAAGGTGCAGAGTAAAAATAGGAGAAAATCTGAGCGAAGTGTTGTGCACATTATTTTCAATATACTTGAATGGGGAGGTGTTCAGGGTCAACATGTCACTTGTTTGGTGGAAATTATTACTCCACATCTTACGAAATAAGATTGGGAGTTATGCGACCGAAAATTTTGACACCCTTTTTTCACTTTTTCTGACGAATTAGAGTACGTTATAATGATGCAAAAAAAATGTTTATGTCCGTTATAATTATTTCCTTGCCCTTGGATATTTTCAAATCAGTCGCGCTCACAGTTAAGCTTGAAAGAAATCAAACGAGCCACATAACACCACCTTACTTCTTTCTTTAAAAACTTTTGCTTTTAAGTGTTTACCTTATCCCGGATTTTTGGTAAACCTTTGGGTACATTTAGAAAAGGTCTGGGTGGCGCCCATCTTTCTTTAAACACTTTTCCTTTCAAGTGTTTACCTTATCCCGGATTTTTGGTAAATATTTGTGTACATTTAGAAAAGATCTGGGTGGCGCCCATTAAAACCTCGAATCTGACGAGCGATAAGGATCTTTTAGTCATCTGTGAAGGTAAGTGAGAGACATCTTTCTAGACCCTGTCCTCGTCCTTTGTGACGCCGCGTAGCTCAATGTGATCACTACGTTGTAGTCCAGTGTTTTCAAAATCATCCACAGTCGACTTAACAAGTTCGTCAGGCTTACAGGCGCCAAAAATCCACACATTAATATAGTTTTTTCAACCAACCAAGTATGATCGTTTGCCTCCAGTAAAAACTTCATTACTTGCTCTTCAGATAAATTTTTGGCTTTTTTTTTGTGTGCAACCATCAGTCTTTCATCTCAAAAACAAAAACAACTTACCAAATCTGCAAAATATACTCAGAAGTACACTGATATAAGATAAAATCTTTAATACAAACCTTGAGATATCAGGATTATCATGTTATAGTATTTTACGTTAAAAGTCCGGTAGGTGACTTATTACAGTACGAGTTGTTTTACAGACGAGGCGACGTTGGAGTAGTACTGTAATAACACCTAACGGACGTGTGACGTATGATATTTCACTTCATCTGTCTATTTACTCCTGTCTTTCTCTTTTAAAAAATATACCTAGAAATGTTTATTAAAATACAAAAAAAAGTTGGCAATTTTAAATCATATTATCTTGGTTTCCATAGTTAAGTATGATTGTTGCTCGAGGGTCAGTGTCAAATAGATAATATCCTAATAATGGCAGTGTCGGAAATAGGCAAAACACATTACGCATTCCGGCATCTGATACCGTAATGTTCCATTTACCGGCTGCAAATGAGTATACGGTAAGTTGATTTACTGGACAAGATGAAGTAAAACTATTTCAGTTCTGTACTGTCATTATTTGAATTTTTTTTTAATTCAAACTGGTTGTTGTTGTTTTAAGGAGATTTAAAACAAATCGACAAACTCATTTTTTCTGCAACCGTACGAGAAGTTACTGATTCGCGGACACTGGCCCGACTGCGAAATGATCATTCGCAGCCCGATTCATTTCGTGGCTGCGTAACCTAGCAACGAGTCCGCTAAAGTCCGTTTGAACAATGTACTAAGAGTGCATACAAAAATTAGTTGAAAATACTATATACTAACATTCAAGATATTATTCCGTATATTGTAAATATATCTGTAAATAGGGAGTTTTGTATATCGTAAAAACAAATACGGTAAACCCTTAAATTACGAGTTTTCCTTATGCGCTTGCGCGCATGCGCATACATTGTTACGTCCGTACATACATTTTGCTTTTATGGAATCTACCTTGATCTTGAAGTATTTTGTTGTAAACTTTCATGCATCAATATAATTGTTTTCTTGTTATAATCTTGTCTAGTGGTTACAACTCAACTTTCGTCATATTTTTTGTTTTTAATTTTTAAAGACTAACTCGAAATATTTTAACCGTGTTTTTTGGTTTTTGTTTTTAGATTTTTTGTCAATTTTTCTACACAGAGTTTCAATTTTATTCACACTATTTTAAGCACATTCTCCAATAAGAATCTATATAATTAACGAGAAAGTGATTATTTGAATTTTCTGAAATTGTTGATTTTTATTGTGAAAACGAATAGATGCAACCAATAAACATCGTTTACAAACATACAGTTTATTGTATAAGGACAGTACATGAGAGTTTGACTACTGATAAAAATCTTCAATTTTATTCGTAAAGAAACAATTGTTAAACAAAACATTTACCAGAAATGGTTTTTAATAAATATGTATGACTTATGAGCTAACTTAATCATTACTTTGTATATTATATACTGTAACATCAGACAAATACAAATTCAAATATTATAACTGAAATTACAGCAAATATGTTTTGATAACAGTTTCGGAATATCTTTCTCAGATATTTGACTGATTGTTGTCACAAAACCCATAACGGAGAATATTAAACTACGATGTAAAGAATCTGGAAAGTCTCGAGTGTGACTAATGGGCTACACGGCTAATAACATATGACAAATGTCATAATCTGACATTTGGCTTTCTGTACTTTGCAATGTAGCGATTTTCTTAGAACAATTATAGTATGTGTTATACTACATCTAGCTTCCCAGGGATTCGAGACCAAACTATTTTATTAAATGGTAATTTTAGCTTTTTTATAAATATTACTATAACATTTAACCACCGATCAACTTTTACCAATACGAATCTTACTAAAGAAATTAAAGAACATTTGTGATTTCTCTCATGCCGATCAATATTATGATAATTTCATTACGTGGAGTTTTAATACGGCGACGTGGAGAAAAAAACAAGTTGATTGCAAGATCATAAAACATACATCCACGTCATTAAAGGCAGTTATTAACGCCAAGATATTGATAAGTTTCTGAAGTTTTTCCGTCCCTATAAATTACGTTTATTTCTTTAGTTTGACATACAGTTAATCATTCTGTTTATGCGAGTGATTTTGGCTCCGGGATTCTGTAAATCATCTGTGATGCGATCTGAGCCGGAACTTGCCTCATAATTAATCGGTAGAGTTTAATTGAGATTTTTCTTTGATCGTTTATTAGATACGGTTATTTATTGGTGTTTTTATAAAGTTCTCTTTAAATCACATTTACGTAGTTTTCAGGTAAGAAAAACCAACCCCCAATCGAATCTTAATTTATTTTTTAATTTATGCCGTTGTTTTTAAGTGCACGTGCACTTGCCCAAAAATTAAATTTAACATTATGAAAAAAGAAGTCGATTATTCGTCCTATATATTTGTTAGGTTGGTTCATTTTATAAGCTATATTATAAGCAACGTACTAGTAATTACAACACATAACCATCTTAAATAAGTTCGTATGTTTAAATAAAGTAGCTGCTTCGCTTCTTTATCTTGCTCATTGTCATGTAAATTGCACCGACTTATCCCGTTTCAGAAGGATGTTAATGTTTCGTATGCATTCGTTAGCTGGAACGAGTACCATAAAACATAATGTTTCATAAGCATATTCTTGAGACACACTATAGTAGAAATGAGTTCGTGTAAGCCTTCTGAAACTAGATGAAGCTATGATACATATTCACTATACAGTCCTGTTTTATTTTCATTAATAAGGATAAATATTAATAACGATTTACTATCATACACTTGTTACCGCCGATTTATATTTTTTATAAGTATAATTAGAAAAACACATATTTTTTCATTACACAATTGTATATGTTACTTTTTAAAAATTACGCACTTCCAAAAAATATGTATAATGAAATTAACAAGAAGTTGCGACATCTACTCTCGCTCGTGCGAACATAGCACGTTCGAAAAGGAATCGGCACCAAAGCAACCTTGTCGACAGATATGTAAGCAGTTACATAGTCGGGTCTTCTATTATCTATCGTCAACTAAGAATTGGCACTATTGAGTAAAGTTATACTCCTGTTCTCTCGCTCCTGAAGAATTCCAAATTCACGAAGTTATTGAATGATTGTCGGTGTTTGCTTGCTATTGTACAGGGTGGACCGATTTCGATGGGATTGCAGGGTATTTCGGTAACTCTTACTGTTAGAGCAAAACTGTTCACGTGCGAAAACAAAGATTTGTTTTGTTTTGACAGATGTGCTGTGTTTCATTGTTTTAAATTATTGCATTGCCTACTTACAAAAGTGCAAACTAACAAATTCGCTTGTAATTCCGTAATTTTCTAAAAGAACCTCTATCTCTTATTAATGTGTATGACTTGTGCAAGCGCACACCTACTCTCGATTCATTTTACGAATTCCATGTACTCTGCATTCATATTGATTAGTCAACTATTGAATGTTAATGTAAGTGCTGATGCCAATTATTGTTCATGCATAGCATGCTGGTTTTGTTAGTAAACTATATATTGTTGAAAAGCTTACAAAATAAGTATTTTAATGAAGTCAAAGTCAACTATGGTTTCCATTTAAAAAAAAACTAAGTTTATGTGGCATCTCGACTATTGGTGACCAAAGTTAAAAATTGACTACTCCATTTGATTCTACACTAAAAACTGCACAAGAAATGTCTTTACACTTTTCCTTGAATTTTTACAAACAGATGGGATATGGAACCCTATCGAAATTTGGAAAAATTCAATTTTGGTCCCTGCATCAAAAATGAAAAAAGATAGCAAATTTTTGCTTTTCGCTGTTTAGTTTGTCTCAAAAAGTTGGCCTAATGCTACGTGAACAGTTTTGCTCTAACAGTAATAGTTAC
Organism: Abscondita cerata; assembly: GCA_030710515.1. NCBI lineage: Eukaryota > Metazoa > Arthropoda > Insecta > Coleoptera > Lampyridae > Abscondita > Abscondita cerata. Next base: position 39,609 of record JALBCR010001731.1, on the reverse strand, counting down.
CGAAATACCCTGCAATCCCATCGAAATCGGTCCAGCAGGTAATTCGGGATTGTTTTTCTGCCAATGCTTACTAAGTGATAACCAATTGAATAATCGATTATGTAATTGTAAGGTTCTGCTTTGGTGCAGATTATAATGAAAATAATGATAATGTAGCTTTTCATTTTCTTATTTACACAATCATAGCAGATATGTTTTAAAAAAACTGAATCCAGAGAAAATTGCAAAACTCCAATGTGTTTAGATTTCTGAGTCTTCTGAAACCGCTTTTGAACATTGAAAGTTTCTTCCCGTTTCCCCTCCATCGTCATGTTTTTATCAAAGAAAAAGTTGTTACTAACTCCGATTTATTCTTTTGTTTCAATGATTAGTCGGTTTCTGAGAAAATGCTTGGCACTTTGCACGTAAACCATTTTGTATATACTTGCTATTTTCCTATTGTATAGTTTCAATTCCGGTTCTATTGCGCTTCTCAGAATTTCAAAACTTTCACTCCACCGATATTACTCTGAATCGTGAAAAATATGTTAAAACTTTAAAGATCAATCAGTGACATTGAGAAGGGTAAAAACAAGTTCTAGAATCTCATCCATTTGAATAAGGATTTTATTAATTTTCCCATATCTTATTCTTATATTATTATTTTAGTGTTTATGTATATGCATTAAAAGTTATGCCTAACAACAAACAAACAAATACTTACTTTCTACCATAAGGACAACGTGAAAACCGGATTTGCCGATCTTTTCTCCCATTAAGCGGAATTAAGTTGTTATATCTACTTTCTTTTTGTTTCTCTATTTTTTCTGTTTTTTGAAAATAATTATAGGTTAATATTTTACTATTTGTTAGCATTATGCTTTATTTAATGAACTATACAATGATTGTCTATTTAATATTTTTTGTTTGCTCAATAAGAAGTTAATAATAGCAAAAGCAAACTGTAGCCAATTTACTAGTACTCAGATAGCCACAGCTACCTTGGTACTTAAAGTAACGGTAACTCAATAACATGTGTATTGTAAAAAAAACAAAACTCTATATAAATTAAAGTTAAGATGGAAGGATTTATTTTGACAACCGCAGATTAAAGTTTACGCACTAATAATAATGTAAAATAAAGTCAAAATTAAAAATGTTGAGCCCCACACTGTTTTACAAGCAAAAGATAATGGTAATTCTAAACCTTGTGAGAGATCCTTTCAACAACAAGAATCACAACGAAGAAAACAAGTTTACTTCTGCGTAATCTAATTTTCTATGGGCAAACCGACTTTGACCGACTATCACGGAAGAAGCTTTATTTAAGTACTTCAGTGGCTACCCATCTCATGCTCATGAATTGTAACATGTTGCAATTATAAAACGTGCAGACTACTGGTAGATAATCAAAAACAATATTCATTCGTTTAATGAACAAATTAAATTATTAGAATGTTAATAAACAAACTTACTAGTGAGAATGATTGGCGATTCCAGAACACGCCTTTATACACTCTTTCCATCGTCTGCCTCTTAACTGGGACTCTTTACTTAACTTTTTGTTTTGCATAAGAACAATTGCTTTAATTGAACTTTACTTGCCATCGATTAATACTTAAAATTTGATAAAATTTGGTTTTTCTAAGTCGAAGCATTAGTGAAGTATGAATTTGTTTTTAAATTTAAAACTCCACTTTGAAGGCTTATAACTTCTTAAGGATTCATCTTAGTATAAAAGTAAGTTAGGTTAAATTTGCCATATTTTAGGGTTTTCAACCTGCTCCTAGCCCGCCTAGCCTTTGAATGAGCCCAACGTGTTTTAAAGATGATTCTTAAGGAAGCTTATTCAGTCTTGATAAAAAATTTATACCTGATCCCCTGTTTGGCTACAGGCTTTTACATCCAACAAGTCCATAGAGTAGTAGGTCACATAAACTATTTATTTAAATCCAAAAGTTATTGTGGAGTAGTCGTTCTCCACTTGAAGAAGATCTTTGACAAGATTTGAAATATTTTTTTCACTTACCTATACTGACCCTATTTCAATAGCAAGTAATTTCCAGCAAAACATAGTCTCAGGAACTGACTGATTGAGGACGTAAATTCCTGGCCCGTGATGTACTCATGGATGGTGAAGTTCTACTCCGTACCACGCATTTTTACAAAAGGATCAATTTACCAGTCACTTATCTGGACCAAGAAAATATACTTCAGTTTTTCAAATTATTACTCTCGAAAAGTGCACTGGTCAAATCTTGAGCGACTGAAGTCAGTAAGCTACTGCCTGACCCTTCAATATCCACATTTAAAAATGTTTCTAGTTGCCAGTCAAGAACTATCATTGACAATTGTCCCTATTACTAACCAAACACAAAAATAGGAAAAAAATATTTGATTAAATTAGGATATTATGATCTTTTGCAAAAATAGTGGAAACTATAAACTCAATATTTTTAAGTGTAAAACATTTACGGAACCACTAACCAGGCCAAAAGTGCGGAATCATCAGCATGCTCACGAAACGAGTTTGAAGTATTTGTGGACAGGTATATCTTTAGGCTAAATTCGAATATCTGAAACTTCCTTTAATATTAACGGATATAACATACATATCCACAAAGTCGAAGACCTCATACAAAGAATTAAAAAAAACTATTACTAAACCAACCAAAAAAATTCAGCAGACCATCAGATCAATAAAGGACGAAAGATAGATTTATTCAGCAGTCGGACCTGTACACATCTGTGGCAAGATACATAGAAACCGCTGTGTTGTAGTGTTAGATTTAAACATCTTGTTCACTGCGGTTACGCTTATTAATTCTCTCCCTCTGTGACCAAACTGTTGGGAACAGCCCGAAACATATAATGCTTTGTTAGATAGTAGAGAAAATCACTTCCTATCAATTGTCTTAGTTGATGCTGATAGTGATTCTTTTAGCACTTCACAACAAAGTTTGTTTGGATTTTTAAATAGAAATTTTTTTAAAAAGTACTGAATACTACATGGCAAAATATTAACAATTAAATTTCTTTTTTAGATCTGCTTATTTTAATATAAAAGAAAAAACTAATAATAATTAAGAAAATTATAGATGATTTAGTAGGAGATTTTTTTCAAAAATACTACAACCCACGAGATCTTTAGCGTAATTGAAGACATAAGTCTATAAAAGCGTCTTGTACATTTTTAAAGTTTTGAAAAAACTATTTAGTTGTGTCTTAGGCTAGAACTTTTTTATGTAGTTTGTGATTTGTGACTTAAATAAAAGGTATAAATGGAATATTTTTTGTGATGTATTTTTATATCGTAACGGCTCTTATGGCCGTTATTGTTCCGCATTCACAACCGCGAGATTATTTATTTCAACACGTACAGTTCTTATGATTCAGATATTGTACACGTTTAATTTATATCCACTCGCATTAAATTGTAACTTCGAACTGACTGAATAAATACATGACTCGCTTTAATACTTCTTGGATAAATTCTAGAAGATACTCGAACGTTCAGGATACGAAGTTCTAGAACACCAGCGATCATTGTAACGTATTATAGTAACTTCAGTGGGGTACAAAAAATCAAATTCACAAAAAAGATTATCCTTCAGTTGTTTTCAGTTAAACCTGTTTTATTTATTAAAACTAGTTTCTTTCTAAAACACCATCATATAATACAATTTAAGAAACCTTAGTCATATATGCAGTTATAGACTTCCTCCTGTTGAATAACCTTTCTTTAAGAAAACTGTCGATTTACGTGACGTTTTCGTTTATCTGAAAAAGTTTTAACAGTTTTCGAATTATTTCAATTCCTTCCTATTTTATATAACTAGAGGACGCATTAATAAATGATAATTTTATTAAACAAATCGATACATAATTTTGAACTGGTTTTATTTGTTACAGTTTTTTTAGGTTTTGTGAATAATGTTGTTTTAAACACAATAAAATTTGAAATTAGTGTAATTAATCCCATCGGGTAAATAACAAGTTTTATAAATGACGCTATAAATATTAATATGTAGCACCAAGCAACATAAATGAATTAAAGCAATTGATTATAAAGTGTAAAGTACGGAAGCATAAATTATCACAAAAAAATTATTAGTAGGTGTAAATTTTTCACAAACCCGCAGAATTGTTCAGTAAAAATACATGAAACGTGTTCCTGTCTGCAATACTGCAGTAAATCGGGTCCTGAGCAGTTTTACTAGAAATTTATGTCTCATATTTCGCGTTAAATGTGCAGTAATTAGAGAATTGTGGTCTCAGTGAAATATAGGTAAAGGGGATGGGAATGTTTATTGTAATTGTGAGGACCTCAGGGTGCGGAAGTGAAGCTAATGTTAACAACGAAACTGCTGTACCTTACGTTTGACGCACAAATTAGGCTAGAATTTGCATCGTCTACTGTAACTTCAACTACAACCCCCAAATGACAGTTTTGCCCTAATTTTACCTTATATTTGTATAAAACAGGTATTTGCTGCTGCGTTTAACTTTTTTCACTACCTTTAGCTAAATTTAAAAGTAAAATTTTACTGTTTTGCGCGAAGCTTTGGGTGTGGTTAAAACTTCAAAGGTTTATCAACCTAAACCTATACTGCAGCCATTCTCGTGCAGTCAGAAATGAATTTAAAGGGTGCAATTTGTGTCTAAAATTGCACGAAAAGGTTTCTTATAATAAAATAATTAGGGATTTACAATTACACGGGATAATGTAAAAATTTGTTGCTAAATAAAGGAATATTTTTAATGTAAATTGCATATTTTAGTTTTATTTATTTTTTTAATTATTAACCGAAAAAGTGCATAATTGTCATGCAATCTTTTTATTGGGAACGTAGAAGTTTAATTAGGGAGAAATAAAAGATATAACTGTCATGTTTAAAAATAATATTGTGTTTTGTTGGTTTCTCTTTTGTCCTTATTTTCTATTAAAACAAAAAATATATTTCGAATTTAATTTTTAATATTAATTGTGAATTTTATATACAGCTCAATAATTCAAAAGGGATAACAAAAGTTGTTTCAAATTGTTATTACTTCTGGCTTGCTACGATAGCACGAGGTGTCAGCACCAAGTACTTGTCCTAGATGAATGTTACACGTATATTTGTATTTAGTCGATAGGCGCACCTTGTACAATTGTGAAGTCTCACTCCCGAAGAGGCCTTGACATCAACATGTAGAATGAAGAAAATTAATTACCCGATTACTTAGCCTGTGGGTTCTGACACATTGCTTACGGGTTCAGACAATTAATGTCGAAATGTGGGAAATTATTTAGGAAGCATGGTTTTCATATGTACAGAGTTATTCACTATAAATTACCCACAACTTAAAATCGTTATTATTGTTTGTTAAAAAAAAATTATATATGAAAGTTGAATGGTTCTAACTGAATTTTCTTAAAATGCTATCAATAATTCAGTTACTCGCCGTTTTCAGAAGAAAATAAAAATATGATATTTTTTTCTGATTTCAAGAACATATCATACCTATGTTGTCTTTATCTTGAGCCGTATTTGTTAGAGTTATTGATCGTAGAATAATACAGTTACTTAATTACGGAGTTGTTAACATTGTCAAAGTAAGCCATGTAAATGACAAATGTGTTTTATAATTGAATTTAATTAATTAAATCAAAAAAATAATTTATAATAAAGCAAAAATTCGTTTTGGGTAATTTATAGTGAATAACCCTGTACCTACACATCATGCATGTTTTGTTAATCAAATTAACAGTAGAAAACAAATTTGCATATGGACGACCGTCATCCAGATCGAAAATTATTTTTGCTTCACTACATCGTGCTAACTCTAATTTGTCGAATCTCCACATCGTCCCGATAGTAATAAACATGAAAGAAGGTGTACAACTTTTCATAGAAAATTTGATAAATGTTTTTTAAAATGTTACGTAGTTTATTATCGATCTTAAAATAGTTCAAATAAAAGTTATAGATAAAAAATTCCAACAACTTTCTTTTCTTAAAACAAAAACGTTTTCCGGGATTGGATTGGTAATCAACTTGTAAACCAAGCTATTTAAATTGAAATGAGTCTATTTAGCAATACGTTTGTTAATTAAACAGGAAAATAAATAACAAAATATATTTGTATTTTAATCAAAAACTTGCCGACATATGTATAAGCAGTTTATAAAAGTCGATTCTTTGATCATTGGCGCCAACTAAGCGTTGGCTTAAAAATATTTAGTCGACAACCGCATTTTGTACAATTGTGAACTTACACTCATGTTGAAACAGAAACATTTTTCTGGATTGGACTATGTCGAAATGGTAACCGTAATCATAATCATTTTATTAACCACACAGATACAGCATGTATATATGGCAAGTCCATAATAAATAAGGTGTTTTAAATTAACATTTAAAAGTTATAAATTAATAGTTACAACACAGAGTAAGAAACAGAGACGAACATATTAATATAATCATGAATAATACAAAATATATTCCTGTATGGAATAGAATGCGTGTTTTACAAGTAAGTTCTTTATCGAATTCTTAAATTGTCTAAGATTATTTATAGATTTTATGTTACCAGGAAGTTTGTTAAATAAATACGAATCCATGTATACTGGTGCATTACGGACAATTTCAAGTTTCGTTGAATCAATTGCAGATTGTTACTGATCCTAGTTGAATAACTGTGAATATTGTTTCTTGTAATAAGGTTATATTTGTTTTTATAAATGCTAGTGAGTAATTCAACTATATAGATACTAGGTTAACAATCCCAATTGTCGAAACAATTCTTTGCAAGGGTGTTCTTTGTTGACCCCTATAATGCATCTAATAATTTGTTTTTGTGCTTAAAAACATATATACTTTTAGTGGAAGAACCCCAGAAGTTAATTTCATATGTGATTTTAGATACAACCTCGGAGTAATAAAATTGTATTAATTGCTGTACCGTCAAAATATGTTTTAAGTTTTTGAAAAGATAACAAGCAGTATTGATTTTTGTTGCAATTTTATTACATTGAATATCCCACCGACGTGTGTAGATCCCAAGAAATTTATAAGAATTTTGTGGTGCAATGTCAGTTCCGTTAGCCTTCACTTGAATCGATAGATCTTTTTTGTTTTAAGGAGTATGGAAGCACATGTAGTTAGACTTGTTCAAATTTAGAAAAAGTAAATTTTGGTTAAACCAATGTGACAGTTGTTCTATAATGTCATTTACTTTTAAGTGTACATCAGAAACGTTATTTTCAGCAACAAGAGTAGACGTGTCATTGGCATACATTACTAGTTTTTTAGCTCCCGTAGCTCATAACGCCATGTCATTAATAAAGAGCAGGAAAAGCAAGGGACCCAAAATGGAACCTTGCGGAACACCCATATTAATGCTAACTGAATCAGATGAGTGGCAAGAAATTGTGTTATTTTCTTTCTGAAAGACTGTAACATATTGTGTTCTACCGTTAAAAAAAGAGGTCAACCATTTCACTTACACCATAGCAGTAAAATTTATTGATGAGAATTTGGTGATTGACCAATGCCTTACTGAGGTCAAAAATAATTCTAACAGGACATTTTCCTGTGTTCAAATTTGAAATAAGTTCTGTATAAAAGTCACACAAAGCTGTCATAGTGCAATGTTTTAGACGAAAATCATGTTGACAATTGTTAATGATGTTGTTTTTGGCAATAAAACTTTGAAGTCTGTCAATTATTGCATTTTCAAAGAGTTTAGAAAAGATGAATTAAGACTTAAGGGTCTGTAATTTTCATAATTAAGTCGATTTCCTTTCTTATATTAAGGTATACATTTAGATATCTTTAATTTACTGGGAAATTGACCTTTCTCAAAAGATACATTAATGAGATGCGTCATTATTCGAGATAGTTGATGTGATACTTGTTTTAAAATGTTTATTGGTATCTCATCCGGACCACTAGAAGTTTTATTTTTAAGTTTGTGGAATAATTGTAGTGGCAAATATGGTTACAATTGCGTTTTTAGTTTGTAAAAAAAATTTTGAAGTTTTTAATTTGATTAAGGTATTCTCCGCCAGTTAATATTAGTAGTGGTTTCTCTTAATGGGTAGTAGCCTTCGATTGGAGATAGTGTGAGGATGACTTTAATGAGAACTCACGTACTTCATGAAGACTACGTTTCGACGATTACATCTGTGCAAAACCTACATTCAAACAATAAAAGTTAAACAAAAAGCTGCTGATGCTGATTAATCAGTAAAGTCTAAAATTGCATTATTAATTTAATTAAACATAAATAATTGGTATGGTAAGCATTTTTGGTTTGAAGATTACTATTAATCATCCAAGTTCAGAAGGGCTTTTTGGATTTAACTCTTCAGCAAGGGATATTAATTACAGACATACTTAGATTTGAGTTACTTTAGCTTTTTTTGCATTTTCTAAATTGTTGATGATTTTCTATAGATATGGAGTGGAACGATATTAGTGATAACCGAAAGACACGGTGTCTGTATAGAGTTCTACTACTACCATTTACTATAGCCTATGATTCTTAGGTTTAAATTAAGCTAGACATCAAATCACCTCATTCTAAATATAACTGGTCTCGTCCTGCCACCACCATGCTCTATATACCTAATCACATACTATACTTTGGATACAATATTGTTTCTTGGTTTCATTTTCTTCCTTAATATTTTCATATTTTGTTTATAAGTTAGAGTAATGTCTTCAGTTTGACAATCTTGTATTCTGTAGAATACACATCTTATTATAATTTTGATTAGTCTGTTATTTAGATGGAAGGTAGAAAATATTCAACCATTACATCGTTTTATAAGGCTACGTTTCGTGCAACGTTCTATCAAATTGTATGTCTTATTTCATATATTTATTTACGACTACATGTTAATTTGTTCTCGTAACTGTTCAATTGAGGATTGGTTAATAAAAGACTCTGCGTACACATATCACTTACACACGGCGATTTATCTAGTCGAACATGCAACGACACTGACTTAAACTAAGAATAAAGGAGTAAGTACCTCCCGCAAACCCAAAAGGCCTTTTGTATCCGTGTCAACCGCTCTAAGTGAAGCGCCCGAGTACGTATTGAGCTGGTTAAAACGTTCGTTATGGAAAGTACACCGAATAAAGATTTACTTAAGAACTAAAGATCAAGCCGTTACATGTAATATGTACATGAGCTTTATACGCATTAACAATGAATAAGTTACTTAAATACCAATTAAAACTTAGCTGTAATCTGTTGGATGCAGTTCCAAGAATAAGAGTTTTCTGCAAGCGACAACATCGACAGTTCGGGAAGTTAGGTAACCCCAGGATTCCTCTTAGGGGAGGTGTGCGAAGAGAAACGGAAGGCGGTAGGGTCCCTCGATGAAGTTATAAAGCTTAAACAACTCCTGTTAGACATGGTAGCCACCGGTTGCCTGCAGCTTATCTAATGCGAAACCGTAGTGTGGTCTTTAATTGATAAGGAAGGTCTTAATCAGCCACTCCAGCACTCCCAGGAGTTATCCAGGTATAACACAAAGCAAAATCATAAGGTCAAGGAACGTGCAAAAAGTATTTTACGTGGCAATTAAAATTAATACAAACAGAAAAAGAAAAGCAATGTGTACTCATGGTGAATTTAGCCGGATTTAAACTTAACCAATATTTTTTATTGGAAATCTTGTAACACAGAAAAATGTCGTTTAAGAAACGAAATGGAATTTTATTTTCAACCAATAGAAAATTAGCAAAATGCGCGTCAAATACGACTTTCGTCGTAACATATTACTCGCGACATACGTTTTAATATTGCTCTCAACACACATTCTATATTCAGAAAATAAAACTGTAACAAAGTGTTAACGAACAGTTCTTTAAAGTTTACCGTTCACCTCTATAATTATAATTAATGTGCTTTGATTACAACTTTGCATTCGACTCGTTAAGAGATATGTTATAATACATCATAAACATTAGTTTATTGCACGATACTTTTCAACAAGTCATTGACAAGCATCAAAATTAGTATGAAACCTAAGTTAAACCTTTGAGTGACTCCAGAAAAGACTTGAAATACATTCTTAAAGTAGTTAATTTTTAAATAAGGTTTTAAAAACAATTCTAAGTGGTCGGGAGAAACAAAAGAATTGTGGCCAATTCTATTAAACACTTTAAATATGTCATTGTACAACACATCAAGTTGTTCTTGTATATCAAGATATTTTGAAATATATTCCGTTACGGAAACTAAATTTGCAATAGTACTAAAACGACTTTGTGATAATATTCCTGAAAGACATCGCAATAAAGAAAGTAAAAGAATTTTGTACTTTTTGCGACTGATATAATGCTTATGAGTATAACTACCTGCATCCGAATAATCTCTTGATTTGAAGTATTCCTCGATCAAGTTTAGTTTATACTATTTATGTATAATAGAGGTCATTGTAATTGCGTATTCCAAAGTTTACTTGACTACGACATACACAATAATTTTATTCTTTAGTGTTAATCACGCGACGATTGCGTTGTAATGTGACGTTTGCTTTCCGATTCGGTCAGTTTCTGAAATTCAAGCAAAATGGACGGATCTCGGGCGCCAGATTTGGTGTTTACTCTTTAAACGACCCACCTCGGTTGTCGGATGACTTCAGTGAAGGTTAAAATTTCAACTCGGAAATGAAGACAACAAAATAAAACTCAACAATAAATTTCATTGGAAAAAAAAACAAATGGAATATCTGTAAGTAGCGTTTAAAGCATACAAACCAAAGGATTCAGCGGATTTGACGGTTATCGGGGTGAACGTTAGAGGATAGGTTGCTAAGAACACGGTGGTTTACTAATGTCCGGTTGCACCAACACAACCTAAACTTAAGTAATGCTTATAAACTTAGTCTCGTATTTATGAACCGAACTTAAGACGAGCTTAAAGAATGAAAATAATTATGATGTTTTTGACAAGATCTTCAAATTTCTAGTCTTAAGTAATTCTATTGTCTGTATACTATTGGCGCGGAGTAATAAACCTGTCAGAATGATCGAATCTCCCGTATTGCAGTGGCGTAGGTACCTGATACGTTTGGAAAATCATATTTTAGTAGGTAAATATATTATAATAGTAAAATCTACCTTGATATGAATTATTATGTGGTTATATGTTATTTATTTTATTTGTATAGTAGATCACATTACAAATTTTGCTTCTTACGTATTATATACCATTATTTTTTGTATCTTGGTATAATACCCACATCTACGGATATGATTCTCGTTTCGTCAGTACCTGGGCTGATGACAACGTGCTTATACAGATTAAGCTATTGTTCTCAGACCCTAGATGGGTCGATATGCTGCAAGAGCGGCACAATGATCGTATTTTGGTTAGAATTTATTGGTTTTACTTAACCGTAGAAGTACCGCTTTCACAAGAAAATAAAGAATTATTTCAAGCAATTATGATTTATTACTCCGCGCCAATAGTATACAGACTATAGTCTTAAGTAAATCTAAAATTCACAAAAATATATCTGCACATTTTCACTTTTAACAAAAATAAAAGACGCATCGTTACAGTATATTGCAAATTTGTTATGCCAAATTTTTGTTGGGTGATGGTGTGGTTTGTTTTAGCGACTGGGTTCCTTGGATAATTCGGTTGCTATTTTTGTTGAGTTTGCTGTGCTCTTATTAATTTCAAGTAGGGTCCTGTATTTGGCAGGGTTAAACTGTTTATTTACCTTAAAAGCGTTTAAAGCGTTCGAGTGGTCGTAGCGCTGATGTGTGTGTGTGTGTGTGTGTGTGTGTGTGATTGAATTTGCTTAGAGTAATTTATTTATTGTATTTATTGTGATGTTTACACCGTGGAGATCTTAGTATTACTGCGGTAATAATCAAAAAGAGAAAAATTTTTTAAAGAAAACGGATTAGGATTATTTTAAAACTTGACCATAGTAACAACGCTAATGTACTGTTTGCCCGTCGGGCAATTGCTTTGTTAGGAACAATGACAAAATCTTGAAATGCACAAACATCCGCTTAATGATCATTTTTACTTACAATAACTAAATACAAAATATAACAATAAGAAAGTATCTTCAAGTGATTGGAATGTGCAAGAATGTGAGTGTGTCGAATTTGAAGTAGTTATTTTTTGTAGTACGGCGTGGTTTTGAATTAGTTTGCGTTACAGTACTTGGCTCGTGGGCGATCTAGTTGAGGAGAGATGGTTGTTTGGTATTCATCATCCCGAAACCGCGATGTGGACTACATCTGTTACCAAGTGTAAGCTTACGCTTACGTTATTGTTGAAGATTAAATTTGGAACCACCCACCACGTGGGACACGTAGACTCTTTACTAGCTGTTGATAACGTCGGGCTTATTGGAGTTTCAGTTGGTTTTCCTGCAGATTTCATCGCTGTAATCATTTTAACCGTTAAGGCATATTTTGATGAAGAAATACGACTAATATATGCAATTCAGTACCTATAATAATAACTACTAGGTTTTGCACCGATTTCCTGATTACATTTCCTTTATACTATGTATATTCAATTGAGTATGTGACAACGTTGTCCAGGTTGCCGAGTTCAATCAATTTTAATTCGACATAATTACTATGTTTATGAAATAGGTTTGGGTGTGGCCATCGCACTAGTTTACCGTATTACCGTTCTGAGTAAATTGACAACAAGTCTCTTATAATCTTTAATTAATTAGAATCGGTATCATTTTCGACGAATGTAGTTATTTGAAACTTTCAGCTAATTATCTCATGTACAAATTTTAAACCAAACATCGACTGAGTTTTTATCGTCGGTGATCTAGATCTAGATGTTGTACGAAAATTAGTAGCAGTTTTTCTAAAGAAAAAAGAAAATCGTTTTCAGTTTCGTAGACAAATCCATTTCTTGATCCAAATTCCAATCGTTCACGGTTAAGAGCGACAAAATTAGATCGACCTAGAATAAAGTGTGCCACAAGAAAATATTACCATTAACAACACCGTGTTTAGGAACAATGTTTCGGAAGGCATCGAAACTGTTATTTCTGTAAATGTGTTAACAAAATTCCAATGTTACATAATTACGATACTGTGGCTACCAACGTTCACTATTACTTTACCGATGTAACATAAAAACGCTAATTGATTGAACTCGAGAAGTTTTTCTTAACAGGTAAACGACAAAAAAAAACAACTCGAAACACTAAAAACGTCACCGGTTACTTTAAAACATACGTCGACCATATATCAATGTTGCTATTGAAAGCTCCCTGACTACTATAATATATCTAACATTTTTGAAGACATTAAACGTTAAATATTTTTTTGAAACATAATTTAAATTTTTAGATGCATAATTATCAATTCCATAAAATCGTTTAACGGTACCATACGCCTGCACATTCATAAAAACCATATGATGTTAATTCGATTTTTAAAGCAACAGAAGTGAGCTTAATTTAAGAGCCATTGTGAATGCTTCACAAAAGTTTTACATCCTATATCTATATTAGTACCAAACTGAGTAATGTTAATATATTTGTATTCCTTTTCTCAAATTTATTGTAGCAGTTTTACCACTTCATCAATAAATTTAATCTTTATAAAAATTGCAAATGAGCTTTTTGAATATTTAATGAAATTATTAATATATTCTTGTCTCCTGGTGATCAGTATATGGAAGTAGGCATTAAATAGATAAATCTTTTTTTTCTTCTTTAGTGTATAACGCTGGCAAAAGTATACTTAGTTGATCGTGAAACGTTACACCGCATATATATTCTGAGTATTGAGAAAAAACTTAGATTAAGAAGATAAACGTATCGATTAACACAAATCATTCGTTTCATCAAAACACCCAGATATAAAGAAGGTCCTTCGTCTAACGTTGCTTGTACTGTGATGGTTGATGGGGCGTTGTATATAAAAACTTAGACATTGGGCGGTCACTTTACAACATATAAATCTATCACAAAGATATTGTATTGCTGTTATTTATATAGAAATCAACTTTTAATGTTACTCCCATCCATCCTTTTCAGACTACGCCAGTCTGGAATAGTTTTATGTTAATCTTGGTTAAGTTAGTTGAAAAAAAATTATGTGTACGAGCGACGCTTTTATTTGTCAAACAAATCAGTATTAGAATTAAAAAGAAACTTTTATATCGGACCCATTGAACAGAACAATATCAAAAACTTAATGTATAGTACAAAATACATACCGCGTGTTGAGAAAATGTAGTTGCTTTTGAAGGTTTTAATTTACGATATGTTTATAGTAATTTTGTTTAAATATCAATGTACGAAGTGTTGTTAACTGACTTTTATAGTTGTCACAGTATAAAAATTAGTAATAACTATAAATTTATGTGAATTTTACAAAAAATCAATTAAAATTTTTTTTTGGTTTTGAGTATTGTAATTCGATTAATGTTCGTTCTCAATCTAATATTTTGTTTTTTAGTTTGTTAATAAATTTAAAATTTTACACTGTTAATGTTAAATGAACACAAATTATTTAATTACTTTTCATAACCCGTTACAGCAAAATTTTATAAATATTTAACAATTTTTTTTGGTAAAAATGGTCTGATTATTATTGTATTTATTTGAAAAGAATTTTTGAAATTGTTTACAATATAAAATTTTAAAGCGTTTTTAAAAGTTTTAAAATATTTGATCTTTTGGTTGTCAAAGTATAGTGGTTCTTAAATTTTTTTCTCTACGAAACAATATCTTAAATTCAAAATTTTTCAAACCACTTGCCAAAACCAATAAAAATTGTGACACTTTTTTTATGAAATTGTGTGTTTTTATTGTAAACGTCGTTATGAATGCGAGTAATACTAATCCGAACAAGATCAAGACAAGGTTTGGCGACAAAACAGAACAAGAAATTGACCAAGACATCGAGAAGACAACTCTAACAAATATACTAAAAAATCTAAAGTTTGTGTATGGTGGCAGTTTAACAGTTTTCGTGAGAAAACGGCACTACAGGAACTAAACATCATTTTCAAAAAACTGGGCGGTCAAAGACAGATGGTTGAGATTATAAGGAAATGATTGTGAAGCATATGTGGAATACCACTGCTAAATTAAAAATTAGAAAATCGAAATCAACCCTTTCAATGACGTTGTTTTTCAATTCCAGAAAAGACGCAAAGAGAAGACAATTGCAATCCGTGCAATTAAAAAGAAGGTGCAGTATAGTGCTCTTACAGATGTTGAATATCACCGAACAGTTTGTGAGTTGAATGAAAATAGCACAGATGGGCTGCAAAAGTTTTTTGCCATTTAAGTTCGCATGGCGTAGTGGGAAAGGTGCCAAATGTCTAATTAATTTTTTCGAATGGAAACCGACAACTCTGGCATTGAAAGTGGAAGGCTTGAATACAATCCGATTATTTGAAAAACCACAGAAGGAGGCGTATAACGTCTCGCAGATACTAAGCGACTTATACCAAATACAAAATATGCTGACCTGTGTCCTATTAGGTAAACTGTAGTGTAACTTTTAAGGTACGTACACGTTTTCAAATATTTTTATTTACTTAGGTTATACGGCAAGCTAATTTCAAAAAAATGTCAAAACAGAACGAATGATTCTGACTCCTAATCCGAACTGGGAGCTTTCCAATTGTTGGTACAAAAATTGTCTTGTTGAAGTTAATGAGATGTATCAATGGATTAAATCTGTTGCAGAGGTGGTACAATAATTAAAAGTGGCAAAGAAAAAAAAATGTACTCACTCAATAAGATGATCAGGACATTGGTGAACAGGAATTGATGAGATTACTGGTCACAGTAATTCAAATTTCCTTAATTTCTATTTACAATTCGATGTGGTTCATCATGAATCAGTTGTTGAAAAACTAACGCAAAATTCCAATACAATTACGAATAGAACCAATCTTTCAATGGATAACCTCTGAAACTGTCTTTAAACGATACAGAAATGTTACATTTAATAATTGTACCTTTAATCAAAAATAAATGTTAAATTGTTTATGTCTTGTATTAAAATTGTCGATTATGATGACTAGTGAACAATGCCAATAATTTTCACTGGTGAAAATTGTCGACACATTTCCTTTTGATTGGAAAACATCAAACTTTACATTTTCATTGGTTACTTTACTTAAATGACATTTTTTTCTAGTTAACTTTGTTATTTTTAGTAGAACTTACAGTATTTAATTAAGTTTACAACTTGCAGACATAACACAAAATTTGAAAATGTGTGAATATCTGATACCTATGTAAAAAATGTATGGCAAAGTTTAAGTATTTAATGCGATTATACGTCAATTCGACGCGGTCAATTGGACGCGTCTCAATTGACGCTTGTTAATTGACAAGATCAATTGGACGCGTGAAAATTGGACGCCTGCAACAATTGAACGTGTGACACTAGACGATACAGTCAATAGTAAAATTGCAACAATCGGTTCTTATCTTATCACTGTTTCAGGTGATTAACGTGCTAAATATTTTTTATTGCAGCGTAATTTTTAAAAAGAAAATTCTAATAACTCTAACCTACCTACCAACGCCATTTACCTCTGATCACATCTACCATCCAACACCGTTTACCCCAAATCATAGAAAGAAGAAAATTGTTATAACTGTATCCTACAAACCAACACCGTTCACCAGATCACATCTACCAACCAACATCGTTTACAATAGTTTCTCATCATAATTACATAAACGCCCAAAGTCGCGCGTTTATGTCGCCGCGTCAATTTTCGCGAGTCCAATTGTTGCACGAGTTCGATTATTGCGCGTCCAAATGACACCGTCCAATTGCCGCGCGTCCTATTGATCGCATCTAATTGACTCGTCACTATTTAATGCGAATGCATTTACGTACGTGATCGTTAACACGAGTCGACACAAGGTGTCGCAAAAATTATTTAAATATTTTCATTATATTCCTTCTTTACATTTTTAAGTTGTTGAGGACGTCAAGTAACAAGTCTACCTTATTTTATAGGTTAATAGGTATAGATATTAGAATACTTATTAATTCTGCGTCTTGTAGAAGTAATTTTTAATAGAGTAGTTGTTTATTGTTCATCAATCATTAAAAACGAATCATTAAAGAACATATGAAATAATCCATTTATTTTTAAATTATTATTAGATACTATGTTTCTCTTGTAATGTAAGACTATTTCTTTCTTTTGAGCATAGAATAAATTCTGCTTTATCTTTTAGTAAATTTGAAAACTACTGTATTTTAATGTCTCCCCGCAAATAAGGATTGATGTTCCTCCACGTTTGAATTTTTATTTTACGAAAAATAATTAGAACTGAATATTTGAAGGATATTGTGTTTTAGTTAGTGGTTTGATATTATATAAGAATAAAGTTAATTATTAAAGAATATCGTGAAATAGTGCAACAACTAAAACATCTAATAACTGCAAAAGTAGAAGTGTTTAGTTTAACCGTTCAAAATTCTGAAAGATATGGGAAGCATATAAATAAAATGTTCCAAAAAATTGCCTGGTATGTAGATGGCTCTAGTGTTGATTTAACCTTGTTTATTATTTGTGCAACTGACGTATACATACTTAATTATTGTCTAGAAGTCACCGTAACTTCAAGTATCAACGACAGCCATGAAGCCACTAAACAACTCGGGTTAAATCGATGGTAGAGCCATCTACATATCGGGCTAATTCTTTTTGGTACATTTTATTCATATACGTTGGGTATTTTCCCAAATTTTTTAATCAATGTTTTAACTGTAATTTGATAATACCTTATGTATAATTTAATGATTACTTTTTTGTGGAGTATAATTGAATTAGGGATGTAATTTTTTTAATATATGTTTTTTATTATAGCAAACAACGACAAAATTTAGCTATGTTATAAGCAATATTAATAAATCAGTCTTTATTGACACCATTGTTTTACTCCACATCTGATACATACGATATCAAGCCAAAAGGGCCGTTAACCTACAAACATTTTTGAAATCTAATGATATTTACAAAAATAATTATTTTAGTAAATAATAATTTCTCCTATATTTTTATTATAGTATGTAAAAGTCTTCTACCAGAAGAGATCTTCATTAGGAGTAGTACAAAAACAACGAGGTTTCAGGGCATATATACTATAAAAATATTTATTTTACACATTTTTCTTTAAATAAAAGTTGTTTATAATTTAGTTATACATAACAACAATATATAAATTATAACGTCTGTCAAACCAAACTAATAATATTTTATTTTAAAAATTGACTATAGTTTCGACGTGATTATTAGCACGTCATCACCAGAAAGTATTTATAATACAGAATGACAAATTACATATATTAACATATTTTAATAACAACAATTGCTTTAAGCAATACTAATTATACAAAAAAAAGTTATGAAGGAAAAGTTGTTGTACATTTTATTGTCTATATCTTTTGTTTAAACTATATTTTTTTCTAAAACGCAATTTTCACTTGTCTTAAAAGGTACGTGCGCGCGCGGTTCCTTGTTTTGTCGCAACGTAGGAATGGTAGTAGGTAGCGTTCGTATTAATGGCTTACCAGTTAGATTTATTTAACAGTTGTTGGCCGTTACTGATTTATAATTTGATTTTAAAATTGCTTCTCGGTGCGCTTCTTTCTTAAACGAACCGGTTTTTTCATTTTTTCTATCAAAATTATTAAGTTGCTAGTTGCGACGTAATAGAAGTTTATTTTATTTTTCGAGCAAACTGTTTTATATCGCCGCACACTTTCGACACTCTTTTACACGTTTGTTAATATCTGAATGATATGGAGTACTTTTTCGTTGGAACGAACTTCATATTTGCGTTAACAGGAAAAATTGAATGAGTACATAAAAATCTAAAGATTAGATATTTTAGTTTAACCAATACAAGTACTGTAACTTCTGTTTTCAAGGAATCCATTCGATAAGCGATTCAATCTATATGTTTTACTTTGAACCGAGGAAATCACATACTTATATCATTTGCTACAAGAGGGTGTGGGGTTTCAAAACAAATTAGTATATTACTCAATCAATCAATGTATTTATTTGTATTTATACAATAAACAAAAATTCGGTTTCTTACATCATACATACATCATAAAATTAATCTAATACACTTACATTTTTCAACAAATTATAGTATATTAAGTAAAATTAATTTGATATTCTTCCCTTTCCTCCTCTTTTTCTCCTTCTCATCCTTTCTTAATCTTCTCCCTTAATCTATGTTTTATATCTTGATTATGTTTCTTTTTCGTCTCTCCATTGCTCTTCTTGTTATTACTTCTTTCATCAACTCGATCCCTTCTCCTCTTCCCTCTTCCTTCGTCGTCGTTCTCTCTCTTCTTCTACATTCCTTATTTATGTGTTCTCCCACCCTTCCCCACACATCCTACATTTTCTATCCTCGTCTTTCAACCAATATTTGCTTTCCCTTTCCTCATTCCCTACCCTAAACCTTGCTATAATTCTTTTGACAAAAATAATAGTAGAATATCGCCTGCGCCATGTAATTTTAAATAGTATAAAGTACCTTAAATTCATGTTTTATACTAAAATGAATTGTCATTATATAGTTAATTAACATTTATATGCAAAAAACGTGTTTTTTTCCACTTTTTTTCCTGAGTGAAAAGTAATAAACCAATGTTAATGGTGTAAAAGGAAAGTTATAGAAGATAAAAATACAAATAAAATGAGCACCAATTGGACTCAATCAGGTAATAACTAATCTTTCCAAGAAAAATCAAAAGTGAAATATATGGGTTTTTTCTTTCTAAATTCGTAGATCCGTCAATTTTGAGATGTAGCATAAATCTTTCAGGAAATAGGAGGTAATGATACGTACTTAGTGTGTGTCAAAACCCTGCAATTGTCGGGAAATTAGTTTATGCACAATTGCGATTTAAATTTTTAAAGCAATATATTCAATCGAGGCTGAATGCTTGTGTGATCATCCAATTGTCAAAATAAAAATATTGTAAAGTTGAAATAGAAAGAAACAAAACGTATATCCTGAATTTTTGATAAAATGATATTTAACACGAAAAAACTGCATGCAAAGATGACTGAAAATGGCCGAGTGAGAGAAAAGTTAGAAGTAGTGGGAGTACCTGTCCGCAGCGCGCTTATATAAATCTCAATCCTCAAACGGCGCTAGCGGACGGGTACCCCATTACTCCGCCGTATCTTACACTCGTTCATTTTCAGTCATCTTTGCATGATTTTTTGGGTGTTGAAATATCATTTTATCGAAAAATGAGAATATACGTTTTGTTCTTTTTATTTCAAGTTTACAATACTTTTTATTTTTGACAATTAGATGATCACACGAGCATTCAGCCTCGATTGAATATATTGCTTTAAAAATTTAAATTGCAATTGTGCATAAACTAATTGCCCGACAATTGCAGGGCGTTGCACACACTAAGTACGTACCATTACCTCCTACTTTTTGAAAGATTTGTCCTACATCTCAAAAAAATGACGGATCTACGAATTTAAAAGAAAACCCATATATTTCACTTTTCCGATTTTTCTTGGAAAGTTATTACCTGATTGAGTCCAATTGGTGCTCATTTTATTCGTATTTTTTTCCACTTTTTTTTTTCCTGAGTGAAAAGTAATAAACCAATGTTAAAGGTGTAAAAAGGAAAGTTATAGAAGACAAAAATACAAATAAAATGAGCACCAATTGGACTCAATCAGGTAATAACTAATAACTTTCCAAGAAAAATCGTAAAAAGTGAAATATATGGGTTTTTCTTCTATTCGTAGATCCGTCAATTTTGAGATGTAGCATAAATCTTTCAGGAAATAGGAGGTAATGATACGTACTTAGTGTGTGCAAAACCCTGCAATTGTTGGGAAATTAGTTTATGCACAATTGCGATTTAAATTTTTTAAAGCAATATATCAATCGAGGCTAAATGCTTGTGTGATTATCCAATTGTCAAAAATAAAAAGTATTGTAAACTTGAAATAAAAAGGAACAAAACGTATATTCTCATTTTTCAATAAAATGCAATTGTGCATAAACTAATTGCCCGACAATTGCAGGGCGTTGCACACACTAAGTACGTACCATTACCTCCTACTTTTGAAAGATTTGTCCTACATCTCAAAAAATGACGGATCTACAAATTTAAAAAAAAAACCCAATATATTTCACTTTTCCGATTTTTCTTGGAAAGTTATTACCTGATTGAGTCCAATTGGTGCTCATTTTATTCGTATTTTTTCTTATATAACTTTCCTTTTACACCATTAACATTGGTTTATTACTTTTCACTCAGGAAAAAATTGAAAAAACACGTTTCTTTGCATATAAATGTTAATTAGCTATATAATGACAATTCATTTTCGGTATAAAACATGAATACAAGGTACTTGATACTATTGACAATTACATGGCGTAGGTGGTATTCTACTATTATTTTTGTCAAAAATATATCTCTATTTACTGCACTATGTGTGGACAGAGATGGAGAAGCTCCAGTGACCACCGCCGGCGCGGTAAAGGTCTGTTTCCAGCGTGATTCGGAGAGCACGTTATTATTCACCTTTGGTAATCGTTACAGTACATCACAGTCACTTTGAACCTGTTTGACTAGCGTGGAAGTCTAAGGCCAACATCCCTTAATTTAGGGAGGTGATACTCCGACGAGGGAGTTAGTAAAGTGTCGACGATTTGTAAAAGCAAGTAAATTAGAACTATATTGTATGAATGAAAACTTCATATTGCTTTGCTTTTGTTCGGTGCTTACCTCTTTCAAATTGGAATACTTTATATGAAGCGTCCTCTCTGTTTTTTGGTTTTTGTACAAACGCGTTTTAGTTGTACCAAAACAGTCGAATTAGATCTTTTGGACTCTTTTGAGTGTAATTTTTGGAAAAGTAAGGTCGACACAAAAACCAATTTTTGGAAATTGACCGATTTTTTAGTTCTTTTTAAACTGTTAAATATACACCCTACTGTTCATTGGTTTGATGACAGATCGTATATTATAAATATTGTACAAGATTAGAATGAACTGATAGATTCTTCAAGAATTGTAATATAGAAAAAATAATGGCAAATGAGATTTCTATATTGTTAAGGTAATTGTCTAATTCAGAAGTAACCAGATCAAAAAATAAAATATGTGGACCAACCGCGTCTTTTCAAAATTTAAAGAGGGTTAACCACGTGCAGGACGGATATCTATGAACAAACTACATTTTTATTGGTATACAATTACACTCACCCTTAATGAAAAGTTATAAGTTGTATGAAAGTCATTATCTACACAGTGGTACTTTTGAAAACGGGTCATAGGGACTTGGGTTGGTGAAGGTGTCGAATTTCTGCTTGGCCTTTCAAGCGACAAAATGGTTTTGGTATCAAAACGCAGCTAAAATTATTGCGCATAGCGCTCGCTATCAGAAATCAGCTGAATTACACGGTCTTTTTGAAAATTTATCAATAAAAATTAGTAATTTTTGATGTTTAAGATAAATCAGTAATGCGTTGCCTAAGAAACTATGACATTCTTACGTTTTGACAATCATTAATAAAAGTCATAACAATTCAGGTTTTATTTGAAAATGGTTTATTCGAACGAAGAGAAAGTTTTTATACAAAAACTTACTACACTGTAGGTAGTTACAGGCGGGTTCGTGATTTATTTGCCGTGAACGTTGCTAACAGGTCTATACCATCGATGTCGACAATAGAACGGTGTCTCTGGAAATTTGAGACTAGTGCTGATGTTTCAGTAGAATTTGCAATTATGTGAATAAACCATTATTGTAGGAAACAGAAGGAGGAACTGTAAGAGTGAATTTTGAGCTTACTTAATATTAATCCATCAATGAACAGCCGGGAAATTGCCGATGAGCTACATTCTGTAAGATAGAATACTATGGCCATTTGAAATTGAGGGCAATGTGGATTCAAATTCATATTTGTGTTATGTAATCAACTTTTGGAGGGAAAATAAGGCTGAAAGGAAACAACTGTACTTCAGTATGATCTGCATACGACCTATATTTTTTCTATTGTACACACCTCTATCTATTGTTTAGATGCGTCTACAGAGTTGCCATCGTTGCCAAGTTTAACTTATTGAGATATGTTCAACACCCCCACTATCTCGAGTAGTTAAACCTAATTTATCAACAAAATAAGAATGTTTACACTTAACTAAACCTTTTGTCATGATGTCTGCCACCATTTCATTAGTTTCTTGATAATGAACACTTATTACATTATTTGAGATACATTCTCTAATAAAATGATGCCTCACATCAATATGTTTGGATCTACTATGGAAGATTGGATTCACTGCCAATTTTTGTGCGCTCTGATTGTCATTAAATATTTTAATGCTATCATTGTAATTTATCAACTCACCAAAACCTTTTAAATAAATGGCTTCCTTCGATGCCTCACTAAGAGCTAGTATTCTGCTTCTGTACTACTTAAAGCGATAGTCCTCTGTTTGCATGCTTGCCAAGAAATAGGATCGCCTGAAAGCTTAAACACGTATCCTGTGTATGACTTCCTATCACTATCATTCGCCCAATCAGAATCCACAAAACCTGTCAGTTCTAACTTATCACTACCTGCAGAAAAACCTAATTTATAATGTTTAGTACCTTTCAGATACCTAAGTATTCTTTTTGCACATTGCCAATGATATTCAGTATAATTACTGTTGAACTGACTTAAGTAATTGACAGAAAAGTTATATCTGGCCTTGTTTGTACTGACAGATACATTAGACTGCCTATCAGTCTTTGATACGGCACATTACTTAAATCAATATCCGTATCTACGGTTTTTATAACATTAACTTTGGTTTCCAATGGAGTGCTGACACTTTTACAGTTTTCCATTCTAAAAACCTTTAAAACATTATCTATATAAGACTCTTGATCTAGAAAACATTTCCTTTACTATCCCTAGATATTCTAATTCCTAGACATTGTTTGGCTTCTCCTAAGTCTTTTATATCCAAATTTTAAACTTAATTTTTCTTTCAGTTCTTCTACTGCCTTGCAATCATTTGAAAAACAAAGAAATCGTCCACATAGAGTGCAATCAAAATCAATGAATTTCCATCTCTCTTTATAAATAAACATGATTCATATTCAGAATGTTTATACTTCAATTCGGATAAAACTTCATTGACCCTAGCATTCCATGCTCTAGAAGCCTGTTTTTAGACCATAAACCGCTTTTTTAAACGATACACCTTACTCTCATTATTTTTAATTACAAAACCTTCTGGTTGTTTCATATAAACAGGTTGCTCAAGTAAACCGTTTAAAAAAGCAGTCTTTACATCCAGATGCCTTATCTTTAAACCTAACCTAACCGCTAAAGAAATTAAGATTCTTAAGTGGAATGTCGAACTACTGGTGAGAACACTTCACTATAGTCAACACCAGGTTTTTGAACACAACCTTTCGCCACCAAACGCGCACGATATTTCACATCACCATTTTCACTAATTTTTCGTTTAAATACCCATTTGTTCGGTACAATCGTCGACCCATCTGGAATGCTATCTGTCAATTCCCAGGCGTTATTGTCTTCAAAACATTGAATCTCATCAGACATAGCCTTCTTCCAAAAACAAGAATCTGGCCCAGACATAGCCTCTTCCACAGTGATTGGATCATCATTATAGCTGCACCCCTGAACACAAGCATAGGTAATGTAGTCTTCAAACTGCTTGGGCTTGTGCAATCTCTGTGTTCTTCTAATTTCCGTATTTTCTTGCAATTGTGGTAAATTGGTAACAAATTCTTCATCACTAGTAACTTCCGATTCATTTAAGGATACATCAAATGTGTCATTTAGTTGTTCGACTTCGGCCCCCACTGAATCTGTTGATTCCTGCAACTTCAATGGTGCTTCTAATGTAGTTTCCTTAGGTTGCCTTATGCATTCTTCAATAACGACATCTCTGCTTATTACTATTTTCTTTTCAATAGGATCATATAACCTATAACCTTTGATGTTATCACTAAAACCAACCATTAACATTTTTGGATTTCTTATCCCATTTCAACCTTTTTTCTTTTGGGATTAACACCATTGCCTTACTTCCAAAAATTCTTACCCTACTTATATCTGGTTTTCGATTATACCACATTTCATAAGGGGTTTTATCAATACCTGAAACTGCAGAACGGTTTCTTAGATATACTGCAGTCGCCACTGCTTCGCCCCAAAAATTTTCTTCATCTCTGCATCAAACAATAAGCAACGAGCCTTCTCTACAATGGTACGGTTCATGCGTTCGCTCATACCATTCTGCTGAGGTGTATACGAATTTGTTTGCTGATGTAAAATTCCATTTTTCTTGTAGTAATCTCTGAATTGATTGTTGTCGAATTCACTACCTTGATCTGTGCGAAAACATTTAATTTTTGTGTCCATTTGATTTTCAACATAATGCTTAAACTCTTTAAATTTATTAAATGCTTCATCCTTACTCCTCAGAAAATACACAAAACACATTCTAGTAAAATCATCTTCCAGTATCATGAAATATTTCGAACCTCCGAGAGATTTGATTTCCATCGGCCCACATAAATCTCCATGTATCAATTCTAATACAGATTTTGCTCTATTTCCCTTATGACTAAAAGGTAACCTAGTTTGTTTACCCTCATAACAAACTTCACACATGTCAAAGTCACTTTTAACTAAAGAACCTTTACATTGGAAACCATCAACAAGTCCATTTGACATTGAATGTAGGTCTTTATAATTTAAATGACCAAACCTTCTATGCCAAACTTCTCCAGAAACTGCCAAGCTTGCTACTAAATTTATCTGTGGTTTACTAAAATTCAATTTATAAACATTACCAACTAAACTTGCAGTAGCAATCAGTTGATTCTTGCTGTTATAAATATCACATCCATTTCTATGAAATATGACTCTATTATTGTTCTTAATTAATTGACTGACCGATAATAGATTTGTCATTAGTTCGGGTACATAAAGAACATTACAAACTTTAACTGAATGTTGCTCACCTTCAACTATGGTTGAGATTTCTACATCTCCTGCACATTCTATAAATAGTTTGTTGTCATTAGCTACTGTAATTTCTTTCACTTCAACTTCTTGTTGAATATTACTTAGCCAATCTTTCCTCGATGTAAGATGAACACTACATCCCGAGTCAATGTACCAGTCCGACTTGTCAAATTCACCAGTAAGAAACACAGCATTAAACGCATGAGAAGAATCATTCTTTTTCTTGAACCTATCAGGACATCGATTCATAAAATGACCCGTTTTATTACATTTAAAACATGTAACCTCCTTTTTATCTTTGTTTAACACATTTTGTTACACCGATTGTTGTTATGAACTTTATTTCCTTTATCATAAGTTTTTATTGCAAATGCTCCACCCGCTTGATTCTCACAACCGCTAGTACTTAAGTGCATATCAAGTAGCCTAGATTTAATAGAATCTGCTGTAACATCGATGCCCGAATGCTCGATTGCAATTACCATCGGCTCAAATTTGTCTGTTAAACCTGCAAGCATTAGACTTCCAACTAATTGCTGACTCAATTCAAAACCACTTCTTTCTAGCTTTTGAGAAGTATCTATGACCTGGTTAACATAAGCCTCCATTGATTCACAACTATCCAGTCTTAACGAAATCAACTTCCGAAGCAACCCAATTTTCGTGCGAAACCTGAGTCTTCATAAAGCTTTTTAACTTGTCCCATACTTCTTTGGCTGATTTACTGCTTTCACATGAATGTATAATGTAGGATCTAGGGTTAAAATTAATTTTGCTTTAGCTTTGCTCACCAAAACTGTATCCGTTTCTGAACCATCAATACACTTTGACAACCCTTCAAGAATAAATACATTTTCTACAGCAAACGCCCAATCTGCATAATTCTCCCTACCTACAAGTTTTGGTACACTGTTTAAGTAATTCACTGCCATCGTAGCTATCACCGATTACTGTTTCGATTACACTTATTTTTAACCCGGATTTAACAACGCCCGATGCCACGTTCTGGGCCCAAACCTATTATGTAATCAATTTTGGAAGGAAAAATAAGGCTGAAAGGAAACAACTGTACTTCAGTATGATCTGCATACGACCTATATTTTTCTATTGTACACACCTCTCATCTATTGTTTAGATGCGTCTACAGGGTTGCCATCGTTGCCAAGTTTAACTTATTGAGATATGTTCAACAATTTGGAACTTTTAGTCGACAAGGTCGGACCTGCATTGGAAGAAATCGCCGGAGAGAGTGAGTGAGGAGATCTGGCTGCAGCAGGACAACTGTCCAGCGCATTAAGGCATCGAGGTGCGCAACTATTTAAATAACTGTTTTCCTGACCACTGGATTGGCCGTGGTGGCCTTACTGAAGAGTAAGATTTATAATACTCGTCACCCAAATATTGATTCTCTGACGAAGGCAATTTTTTCTGAGTGTGCCTCTATCACTGTTATTGTTTGTACCAAAATGGTGGATTGTTTGAATATTTATTGTAACCTTCCTATTTAATTTAGTTCTAATATCATTCGAAGCGGTTCCTTGGGAATATAGCTGTTTATTTGCTTATTAATGACTTTTCTTTTAGCCTGATTGTCAAAACGTATGAATGTTGATTGTTTAGGCAACCCAATACTATTTTTCTTTCATTATCAAAACTTACTTTTTATTTTTATTCACAAATTTTTGAAAACAACGTGAAATTCAGCTGACTCCTAATATTAACAGCTATACAGACTAATTTTAGCTTCATTTTGATACCAAAACCATTAACCTATGACCCGTTTTCAAAAGCACTACCCTGTTTATTATTAGTTAACAATTCACAATTGATTTCAAAACTATTTATTTCAACTGGTAAATTTTAAATCTATTTTGTCTGGAAGATCAAAAATAAAATTAACTAATTGTCTATTGTTTAACCTAATTTCAGCTAGAATATTTTTTTAATTATGCTCAATCAAAACATAAAAACACGTTATAATTTTTATGGTCTTTAATTTTAATATGTTAAATTGATTGAATTGACTTGATACGTGGGTTTATTAAAATTCCAAGCATAAACGAATTTTTACAAAATAACAAATTAAATTGAATATATTATTGATGTAATTATGAAGAGATTCTTACGCTTCAGCAATTTATAAATTGTTGTCTTTGTACGGAATTATATATGATACAGAGAGTGCAGTTAATAATATGTGGAATTTATGAAACTAAAGCTTGAAAAACCAATTTTATATATGAAATAATTTCTCATTACTGACATAAGAAATGTTTCTGAGTTTACTGACAAAGCTCGAAAGAATCTTACAACTAAAGGAGAGCGCATATTAGCGGCGTGCACTGAGTGACTTATGACAAGAGATGTTAATAATATGCAGAACCGGTTTGTATGTATTTTGCAAATATAATATGGGTACGATTTAGCATTCAAAAACAATTTGAATAAACATAACGTACCAAAGAACCGAGCGAATTTTCAGCACTACCGTGCAGAAAAATTTTTGTTTGGCGGAAAATCGCGTAATTTTAATAACAGTAAGATTTTGCAGACTACCGTCGATTTAAAATTATTAAAAGAAGTATATTCGTATAGACTACGACAAAGTTGACTGCATTTACTGGAAAGGAGTTATGAGTGGAATGTCCTGCCAAGTGCAAGACTGCGTTTAATTTGTGAAATATGAAGCAGTTCGTCCATTTCTATACTCTGTCTTTCATTTATGTCGTTTCATGCGAGCATCACTAAGACCGACGACTATTTATTAACTCGTCCTGTCAGATTTCCAGATTGGATTGGATTTGGGGAACATTTGGATGTGTTTATGGTGAATCTTTATGTCGTAAGCCTTTTGATTTATGATAATTAAAATTAATAAACAAGATAAAAATATATCTGACGGCTCGACTCCATCGCAATTTACTTAAAGTGGAATTACACTGCTCGATGTTATTAATTCCAATATATTGACTTTATAAAATCATAAACGAAGATGCACTTAACTTTTTTTGTAAACGTTTAACAAAATGTGCATATTTATTCAAACAACCGGGTTAACATGTAAAACGATTTTGTTTCAGGTCCGTTCTTCAACAGCACATGACGAAACACACTGGAAGACCAATTAAGTGCCATTATTCGGGTTGCCTATTTTCTGCCCGATTTCCTTCCGAATTAAAAACTCATCTGCTCTCCCATTCTGATGAGAAGCCGTTTTTGTGTAACCACTGCAGTTATCAAGGAAAAACGAGACAGCAATTAGAAAGGTAACTTATTAGTTTTAACTCGGTTTGATGACAATTATTAACGAATATCAAAATGCAACATAAAATTAAATAAATATTTAAAGACTGAATTCACACTGAAAATTATTCAGTAATATCAATTAAGCATTGTCTACTTTTCAGTATGGAGTTTTTTTACTCCACATCTTATACAAATAGCCCAGGAAATGTAGGTTTTGATCTTCAAGAAAATAATATGGAGCTGAAATTTGGCACACTGATAGTATTGACCACCCAGACAACATATAAAAATATATCTGTACGCGTCCTGTTTGTTATGACGTCACAAGATGGCGGCTTCCGGCTTCATCTCATTGCGATTTCAATGAAATTACTTTTGAGCAGTAATTTGAATATGTATATAAATAACAGTGTTGTAACAACTTTAAGTCGTCACAATATATGTAATAATATACTATAAATTTAGGGTATACCTATATACAGGGTGTCTCAGATAAGGGTGGCAATATTTCAAGGGTACATAGAGAAACTCCAGATTAGAGATTTGAGATAATAAATCTATGTCCGGAAATGGTTGCTTCCGATATACAGGGCCTTGAAAAATTCAAAAATTAATATGGTATCAAGTGTTTTTTGAAGTTCAGGTGAAGACAACGATACTCAAACCTCTTGCCAGTTGCGGTATTAATTTTGTTTTCGTTGTCGCCATGACAATATTCATTGTTCACTACGTTTTTATTGTCACCTGAAGTTTTTCGATAATGAGCTCTTTGAAAGACATCCAAATGGATTTTATTTTTTTCGCGGAAACGACGCGTCGGAGAAGAAAAACAAGAGAGCGTTTCTTTCCAAATTGATTGGGAATGTGAAAATGATTCCAATATTTGGAAAAACCAGTGGCGTGCTACATTTTCTCTTAAAACTAAGTGAGAAAACCGAAAGTCCGTCCTGGAAATTTTAGAAGAGTCGGATTGGCACATAAATATGACCAATACTTTGCTTGACATACTCTGAAATTTTAAGAAAATCGATCAACGCGTTTTCAAAATACAGACAAAACATATTAATTTTTGAATTTTTCAAGGCCCTGTATATCGGAAGCAACGCATTTCCGGACATAGATTTATTATCTCAAATCTCTAATCTGAGTTTTCTATGTACCCTTGAAATATTGCCACCCTTATCTGAGACACCCTGTATATATGCTACACACTATAACCTAAAAAAGTCGGTATGAATAATATTTCTGTGCCACTCATTTCGCCGCGTTCATCAATTATTTAAGTAACCAATTTGCATTTTTTTTCTTTAACTTTTTCCCTAATGTAAACCGATAGGATGTGTTACGGTGTAAATGCCCCAAAAAACCTATCCTTATTGGTCAACTGCCTTGTGGAGAAATGAACTCGGAGGAACAACCGGCGAGAAACGGCGGAGGACAAAAGAACTGATCCGTGTAAGAGTTACGTTTAATAAATGTTGGCAAAAACAATCACTCGCTCGTTGGTAAGGTAAACTTTAGTAATAATGGAATGTGGTAAGTGTGTGTTTTGTGATGGCGATTTGACATTTGGAAAATTAAGTACAGTTAAAGCTAAGGGTCTGTTTACTTTAAGCGGAATTAGTAGAAAAATAGAAGATGGCTTAGATGTGAAGTTACAGGGAAGGGGAAAGAGTCTCTGAAGGTGCATCTGTAATAGCAGGTAAGAACATAATTATATTTTATACTATTGTCTAAATAAAGAATATTGGCATTTTCTCGTGATCTATATTGTATTATACCGGTATAATACGTGAAGTATTCTATTTTTCAGAAATAAATAATAGTGGGGAAAACAAAAATTGAAAGATTTGTAAAGGCAGAGAGCAAAACAATAAAACCGAAAACTGAGGAGGCACGACCCCAACTTCGGTCTTGTGTTTCCAATTTCAACATCAAATCTGACTGTCTGTTTTGCGGCGAAGAGGCATCTATTTAAAAAGAAAAGACACAAATAAGCGTTTTGTGCACCAAGTGATAACTTTACCCTTTAAGTAAACAGTTGTTAAATTGTTTCAATCTAGAAACGATGACTGGGGTGCAGTGGTTATGATTCGAGTGGCTGATGCTGTCGACTTAGTGGCAGCAAAGACAAAATATCATAAGGAATGTTACCTGAAGTTTTCATCTACGAAGTTCACAGATGCAGAGAATAAAGTTCGCGGAAGACCCAAGGATAAGAAGAAAACCGAATCCTTTGATATGTTATGTTCTTTTCTCGAGGAGAACGACGAATGCCAGTTTAGTTTAGTTGAATTGGAAGACTATATGAAACACTTTTTATCTCAGTCCGATTATTTGGGCCTTGTACTTATCCCATTATTGAACTACCAGGGAAAATACAGTGGTAAACTTTAAACGGGTTTCGGTAATAATAGTCGGTAATAATAGTTTATTATTCCTTTCTATGTTTCTTCCGGAGGCTAAGACGTTTTCCATTTGTTTAAAACTACATTTATTTTATGTTAAAAATTAAAAATAAAGGTTTTAAAGAAACGAGAGTAATTTCGATGAAAACGGAATAATAGTATCGGTGCAAAGCCATTTTTAGTGTTAACCTTCCTAACACCGCGTGATATTTATAACAGTTAATACCGGGTGGGGTCCGCGCGGACCCCAGTATTTTTTCCATTCAAAACAAATATTTTTCTTGAAAATATACCTCAGTGCATGTTTTATTATTTAGTAGAATTGATAGGAACGAGATTTTTCCATAAAAAGTAGCAAAATTCGTGATAAATTTATAAGTGGTAAAGAAATTGCAGATACATATATATTTACATTTAATTTTC
>JALBCR010001731.1:0-2500 GCA_030710515.1 Abscondita cerata | reverse complement strand
AAAAACTGAAAGGAAAAGTACGTCTTAACGCAACGAATGCTAACCGACGACTGAAGTGAAACTAGCGTCGCCAATGCAAAGTAGCAAGTCCGACGAAAAAAGCACCTAAATCAACTGCGCATGCTCAAGGAGGTGTGGCTGCGTATGCGTATAGCGTGTCAAGCAATGCCAAGTGCGCCATGTAGCGTTTCAAGCGTTTACGAGCAACTTTCTTATTTGACCTGTGCGGACGCTAGGGGTCATGTCGATCGACTCAGAATCAAAAGTTATGTCGATTCAAATATATGGTTACCGTCTACAAGGGGTACGGTAAGACGAACATAAGCCGCAATTTTGGACAAATTTTTCAATTACGTCACGTGTTGGGGCCATTTTGTCTTGACTTTTTCTTTTTTTTCTCGTATCCATGTTATCAAAACGCATCCAAGTGGATATTTGACAAAAACGATTTCGAGGCATAGATGCAGAATATATCGGTTGCTTGAAGCAATAATCGTCTTTCCATAGCATCCTTA
The DNA here is from genome assembly GCA_030710515.1 of Abscondita cerata. Lineage (NCBI taxonomy): Eukaryota > Metazoa > Arthropoda > Insecta > Coleoptera > Lampyridae > Abscondita > Abscondita cerata. The sequence goes on along the minus strand of JALBCR010001731.1, from coordinate 1,985 downwards.
CGGGTTCATGATTGCTCTTTAGAGCCCCAGAACAAATCAACAAACCTATGAACGCGTAAATTTCCGTATCGGTTACATTTCTCCAAGTCGTACTTTTTTCACCATTATTTCGGCTATCAATTTCTCGTGAGGTGCTTCTGCGTCTGATATGTCGTTTCTTGTTTCTTCATTATCAAACACTTCATCGACACAACCTTCGAATTCTTTATCTTCAAGTTACAAATAGTGTTACAATACGGTACATACATAACAAATAAACATTAACTTACCAGAAGTAGAAGCAAGAGCCAATTTTAAAATTGTTTTTGTTCGAGATGACGCCATCCACAATAATTCAAAATTTTATTGCAAATAGTATTCAAGCAAAACGCAATACAGAACTGCCTACAATATTATTATAACTACAGATTTTATACTAAACTTCAATACTAAGGATAATTAGACGACGCAGGGCAAATAAATAAATAAAAGTTAATGAGAGGATATTGAGTAATCCTCGCCTAATAGCGAATTACAAAAAGAAAAACAATTAACAACATCGTTGACTAATACACATACTCTTAAAATAATGTCTTATTGTGATGGGATTATAGGAATATGTAAGGAATTTAAAGAAAACATTAACAAAAACGCACTGAATGTATCATTTCAACAATGTTTGGCAAAACAATTTCGGATACACTTATTACCGAGTGGGGTCCGGTAGGACCCTAACCGCGTTTTTAAAAGAGATTTTCTACAAAATTCGGATATGTACTTAACTATTTTGTTTTTTTTATGTACTTCACTGGTACCTAAAGCTATGTAGGAAATGTAAATGAGTGTCAAGATATTTCAAAAAAAAATTAAACCCGCATGCATAATAAGAAAAGTACGGGCCTCCGGGGTCCGCGCCGACCCCATCTGGTGTTAGGGAAGGTTAAAACGTCATAAAACGTTGCAACAGTAATTTATGTAATAGATATTTCAATTATCTTTCAAACGAGAGTAATTTTGTTTAAGGACGCACACAGATATATACGATGATATTTTGATATGTTGTTCTTAGCGTTAATACTATCACTATACCAAATTTCAGCTTTACATTATTATTTTTTAAGGTTATACCTATTTTTCTTCTTAATAACTGGGTACCTGGGTGTTCGAAATAGGTAGATAGATAGATAGTGTCTGATTTTCAGGTGTTGCAATTGACATCACGTTTTTATGAAGACAGGTTCTTATCACATGCAAGTGTTTTAAAATTATGCTAAGTAATTTGTGCTCTTTACTTTTTCTGGACACCCTGTTTAAGATTGGGGGCACGCTGCGCTGCAAATTGAAACTTTAACCAGCCTTTTGTGATATGTCACAGTTGTCGAAAAATGTACATAAGTTTTAAAAAGTTCGATAACATACAATACCTAATTTTCGTTGTCAACAACTGAAATCCTAATATCTTTATGTACCCTATAGAGACCAAAATTTATCTGATTGCGCCATTATACAGGTGTTCTGTAATAAATTTAACTAATAGCATGCGAGCAAAGGATGTGGCATTATACAAGGTGAAACAATACTTTTATAGTCTTAGGCATAACTTTTTAAAAAATCAGGTTTTTTACAATGATGATGTTCATATTTCTTAGGATTTACCTAAAACGTTAATTTTATTAATACTGGTAAATTCCATGGGAGTGATTGATAAACATTCACTAGACGACAGCTGCGCAACCTAACTAACATAATAGGCGTATCCAGAAAAAGCGTCAAAATGTAATTTAAAACATAGAGGACAGTGTTCTATAACAGACTACTTGAAGGACCTCTCTGTGTTTTCTTTCTAACGATATTTTATGTTGGGTTTATAGAAATAAATTTTGCCTATGACGATTAACTAAATGTACGAGGATATATTGAAAATTCTTAGCCTACTATAGAACCAAACAAAATTTCAATGTCAAAATATTTTATAGCAATACGTAACTGAACGAAGTATTACTGGT